>BGPR01027578.1:0-19169 GCA_013235015.1 Araneus ventricosus
AATTATTTGAAACAAATGCTATCTGTTTAGAATGCTTTTCCCTTTCTTCAATTGTCTTTTTACTCTCGTTTGTTTTCCTGTAATGGCAGCAGGACTTCAGGCATTCCGGAATTTTCCGAATAAGATTTTTTAAAGTATATTTATTCTTTAAATTAAACTATATCTTTATTTTAAACATTAAATTACTTCACTTAAGTTCGAAAGTAATATTAACACCGTGTTTTTCCTAATGAATTCTTGATCTTTTAAAATTCGTAAATCTAACTTTTGAAGAATTTCTTATCAAAAATTTTTAATTTTGACATTATTTAGCAAGATGTGCTTTGCTGTTTGAAACATGAGCTTTTCATTGTAATTTTTAGTAATATTTTTGAAACATATCCGTATTTTTTTTTCTTTTTGGTTAATTAAAATTTGATTTATTTTATTTTCTAGAAATAGGAAATATTTCTTAAAATTTAACTGTAGTTCTGACACTGTTCTTCAGTAGGGTGATTATTTATTTAGATTAGCATGCTGTTTTCAAGCAACATGAAATCTGCTTTGCAATCAATAGAGTCATTTTATATGATAATCAGATGAGGGGGAGGACATTTGTGTCAAAAATCAAATAGCTGGAGAATGTTTGAAACACAAGCAGATATAACTTGCACTGACATATACATTATCATCGGGAAAACGCAGCCCTTAGTTATTTTTGCACTTTAAAGACATTATTACGAATGAAAATTCAGGTATGAACCTATTTTAAATTCTATCTTTATGGACTAGATCTAATTGGGTTATAGACGTTGATAATAATTATTCTTTTAAAAAAAGGCTAATTTAGACAACAAATGTAAACATATATCAAAAAAACAGTTTTTTTTAAATCACACTATTTATAATGTGAGTCAGAAAACTGTATACAAAAATGGAGATTTTTTAAATTTAACCTTCTGAGCGCCCAATTATTTTGAACTTTTAGCCATCAGGTTAGAAAACTTAGCTTTAAAAGGAAATGAATCGATCTTTTTTGTATTTAATTATATCCTTGAAATCTTAAGAACACTTTACCTATGGTTGTTTCAGAAAATATACATATAAATACGAACTATCTGTTTCTGAACTGAACATGAAAAACGTAAAAAGACGTTTGCGCCGCTCGGAATATTTAGTTTTCAATTTATAAGTTACTGTTAGTGAGACTGAGGAAATCTTTAAATAACAAAAGGACAGAGAATCTCCAAATAAATAATACAAAATCTCGCTTCTTCTAATTCACTACCATGTGACTACATTGTATGGAATTAAAATTTAATTAAATTATATTTGTTGGAAATTATACGCAGTTAAATTTCCTTCAGTCTCCTCATTCAATCTTCTACCCAATCACAACCTATTGTGATGATGTCATGACGCAATACGTCACTGCGTGACGTCATATATATCCCATGATTCCTTTCATGGAGAGCCGGTATAATGCAGTTAGTGATGTAAGTTTGAACTGTGCTTGTGAAACGTTCTTTATGTCTGTGTCTTTGTCTCATGTGCTATGTGTTCAAAATAAACAATGATTAAACCAGTTTCTCGAACTCTGCTAATTGCTAATTGCACTCTGCTAATTTCCCCTTCAATATTATTGACTGATAATTGAATTTCAGAAATCTTAGAATAACACAATTTATTGCCTTCGAGAACACGCAAACAAGGGTGCAAAATTTCATAACTCTAGTACATCGGGAAGTAACAGAAGAATTTATAAAAAATTCAATTTCTGCAAAATCAGACAAGTTAAATAAGTGTGATTCTAAACAAGGCAATACTTCGTGTAATGAGAAATCCTTTGAAATTAATATAATGGGGGACCCGTGCATGTTATGTTAAAGATTAATTTCATCACCATCATGAAAAATCACTTCTCCCTAGTTCAATCACATCAGTTACTATAATAAAATAGCACCAAAAATAAATTCTCAAAACTAATGAAATCTTCACTAAAACGAATCGCTTCTCTTACTGCAAAAACAATGGCGACTTTTACGAAACCAAGTTAGTCTTCGAATAGTCCGTATATATTGGCTTAACATTTTTAGGATTAGAAACCCTATTTTCTTAGAAAAAGTTTTATTTCAACATTTATCTCCTCGATACGAACGGCTTTATCAAGTTTATGTAGAACGTAAATTGGTTATGTAACATCTCTTTCAAAGATATCTTAACTTATTTTATATCTTAAATTTTCTTTTGCTATCATATTTTAAAGTCATTCTTGTTTGGTTACATTGCATGTAGAACGAAAATAAAAGTCCTTTATCCTTTGAAACATTAAAAGCATCCAACTAGAAAATCGTGTTATTCTAAAGCAACCAGAAGTCGTAGAATACGCAAGAAAGTCCAGATTTTGTTTATTTTTTTCCATTCTTTGCGCTGAGTTTGTCAGGGAGAATTGGAATTAAATGTTCCTGAATTTCCCTGAATAGCTAAAAAAAATTATCAACTGCTGCTTTATTGAAGTATATTTGGACACAGTTGACAATATTGTTATTTCATAATTTCTTCTATTTTATTTCATTTCTTGACAGATTTATTCTTAGATTTAAGTCCATTGTCCCCTGCGTTCTAAACCAACGCCTCATGTGGAATAGTTTTTAAAATCTGGTAACTTTAGTTGCACTCACTTCAGAAATGGATCAAATTGGGTGGAATAGCAGAGTATCACATTCTGCTGCAAAAGTATAAAAGAAATCAAAACTGGCGTCAAATCGATATGATTGACTAAATCAAGGACATTAAATGAGAAAACCAGAACGTATATCTGTCATAATAAGTAATTTCATTATCATCGTCCTCTAGCTCAGAGAACAATAAATCTTCTTTACTGGCGAAGTTTATCATTTTTACTCCGTTTCTCTTCTGTTCTATGGCTCCCGCGGGTTCTAATCCCGGTTGGCCACTTAATCAGCCTCAGGGTTGTTGTAAGAACTCGAGTGCCTAATGCCTCCCAGGAAAACGGTGCAATCGACTAGAATGACCTTTGGCACGAACATCAATACAGATCTGTGTAAGCGGCGAAGCATTTGCTCTCTATGCAGTTCGGCAATTACCTAACCTGTTGTTACTTGGATTCAAAAAGAGAATTGTTTTATATTTCTTACCGAGCGATGACCTTAAAAAATTAATTCTGCTGACAATCTATTTTTTACGACTTTGGGGATTGTTTTATATGAATTTAGATCATTTGCAAATGAAATTTCTAATTTAATTTACCGATTTTGGATAAACTGCGTATTTTTAATGAACAGTCATAGAGAAGTATTTTATTGGAAATCAAGACATAGAGGTTTTTCAAAATTTATTCATTTTCAAAAAAATGTAGTTATTTTAACATAAAATGCAGATAATACTAGAAAAAGAGTAGCTTAATAAATTGTGGCATCGCTCCAGTCAAGGAAACCTGTTACTCAGATTGCATTATGAAATTCTTGAAGCACAACAATTAAGGAGAAAAAAATTATTCTTAACCCTCCTGGGGTCAGTCCCGAGAAATCTCTGCGAACTTTTCTCCTCCCATAACGGCAGACCCGATATTGTCTCGGGAAAGAGAAGTCCCTTATAAGTGTCAGTCCCGAGATTTTCCTTCTACCAGTTTTTCTCTTTCCCCCAAGTGTCACGAGGCGACACAATGAGAGGGAGAGTCTGCGATCAGGGGAGTGTCAGCTTCAATAGATGTAATCTTTCAACACATATTTCGTTTAGCAGCGTAAAATTTGGATTTCCCATGGTTCCGGAGTAAAATTGAAAGCGCACTCTTAGTTGCTACTGTTTAGATTTAGAGAGTAAATGTGTATCCAAAATGAGTGTCAATTAATGGGCATAAAATTGAACGCTTATAAACCTTGAATTTACACATATACGTATTATTATTAGCCTGATCTATAAGATTTTAAAATTTTCTGATTTAAGAAATGTTTCTAATTTAAAAACCAGAGAAATGTAAAATTAAAAATTAAAAAATTGACAATTTTCTCTTTTATATATTACTTTCATTTAAGGACTTTAGAATTCAAATCGCTTTTTAAACTTAATTTTTGAATATAAAAAAATTATACATATATACAAGATTTGCTTAACATGCGAGTACGTTTATACCTTTCAATGAAAATTTCCTTGTTTCCATTTATTAGTGTATTTAAAAAGGATAATGCACAAAACGTATGTAACCAACGTGTTGAGCTGTTTCATATTTTGAATAGATTTACATTGATTATATAAAATCGTATATTTGCTTAACATAATATTTTGTTATCATTGGGAATTTTAAGGCAGTTCAGCATTATATAAGATTCTAGTTTGGGATTTTTGAATAATAAAATCAAATAAATTTCTTCCTTATTTTTATGAACACGCACAAAAGAACAGATAAAACTTATTTAATGACAACTCAGCAAGTAAATTTATCCCATAGAAAAATTATAAAAAGAGCATAACCTAAGGGCATCCATGGTAAACCTACAGAATGGTATTATAAAACAAGACGATTAAACAAAATACTGGAAGATTTAAATACAATACAAATTTATTTATTTATTTCTTTATAAATGATATTAAAATTATAACATCTTTATGAATAACTAGGAAGCAATGCGGTATAATAAAATTAAATGCAAAACGCCGAATATATGATTAAGAATTGTAATGCAGTTAATGATTATAAAAGATTTCAGCAGGACATTTTTTTCGGATTTATCAAAACTGATTAGACGTACCTCGCATACATACAAAACGTGGCGAAGGGGATATATGGTCAGATCTGTCAGCAAATTTTTTTTAAAAAATCGAATGTGATATCTTATTTTGAGCTTCAACGGTATTTGGATTCAGCAGTAAATAAACAACGCTAAATTTAATTTCCTAAGTCAGCATTTTTGAGAAATGTATAACCAACATTTAGGTAAAACTTCTCCAAATAAAAATCTACCGATTACGATATTGGTAAAAATATGTTTGTTGCTTAGCCAAAATATCGATTCTGACTTACATGAACGCGCCTCGTCATAGATGCAAAAATAGTATTTTTGTATCTATGACAAAATCGATACAAAAATTGTTCTAAATATGCGAATTGGGAAAGTGTGATTAGGTCGATATATTTTGCAAGGAAAAGTCAAGTAGATTATGAACGACAAATTGGCAATCTTGTAAAGAGGTCAAAACTCTTTGACTGAAAAAATTAAAACAAAACAATTTTATTTAACTATAAAGCATTTTTTGAAAGTTTAAAAGTTAATAATATGAATAATATTTTTTCACAGTATCCTTCACGAATTCCAGGATCCGATGCTGTATATATTTAGTAAATAAAATTTAAATATTTAAAATTTTACCAATTACAACTTAATTAATTAATTTAAAATTAATAATTATTTTAATTACGTTGTTCTTAATTTTTAAGATTTGGAAACACGGAATTTTTTTCTATAGTAGTCCCTCCCCCTCTTAACGGATTCCCAGATCCACCCTTGATTGCAAATACTAAGTTATGAAAATTTAACAAAAAAAAATCTTATTCACATGCAGATACACTAGAAATATTTATCTCGTAATCGACAGAATAAAAATATTTTTACAAATATGTAGTCAAGAGAATCCCATGAAACTTACAGATTTAATTTGTAACAATAAGACTCATATAAAAAATTAAAAAATTAGCCTTCTGACTTAAGGTTTATGTAGGGTTTTAAAATAAAATTCTTAAAGCGTTCCCCGGTTCTCATTCCGGCCTTTAAAAAGGGTCTTCTTACAAAGAGGTCTTTTCACAATAGATCCATTCACAAAGATCAAAGTTCAACAGAAGTCATCTGTCATTGCCAGGTCTAATAGCCCCATACGGCGCTCAAATGACCACAGAAGGGGGAATACAATCCTTTGTCCAAACCCTGACATTTTAGAGAGAAGAGCTGTTCTTTCGGCATTGACGATTTCGTTAAACTTAGCTATTTGAATGCCTGCCGCCAGGAGGGTTAAATTTATATCACCGCACAATGCACAAACCAATTATGAAATTTTATGCACTACAACATTCCCTCTTCTACATGTTTTCCCTTTCAAATAATACAATACTATGTAAACTTAGTTTATACACTTTTTCAACCCAAATTTGATCACAATAGTGTCCATTTATTGCGTTTTCTGCTTAAATTGTTCCATTTCCAATATGTGAGGCCAACTTGTAATTATAACTGCGTTTTGAGCTATTCCTGTAATTCCAGATAATAACTCTATTGTTAAAAGATTCTAATTTTCGCAATTGTTTGTGGTCCAATCTAGGTAACTTTCGGACAAAACAAAATAAAAATAAACTAATCCTTATTTTTAAACTAATTTATTAAAATTATTATAGTAATTTGTAGTCAAACCAATTTCCTATCTGAAGATACAGTAACATAATTTCGAACTAATTTTAAAAAGTTAAAGGGTATTTTCGTTCGTTAAATCAATTAATAGATGATACCTCAATCGAAATTACGTGACGAACATTTTGATAGTGGAGTTATCTGCTTGTGTTTAAATACCATTGGTAGAATTTTAATTTGTTCAGCAATTTAAATGGCGTCTTAAAATAATGATATACATTTCGCAATCGACAAATACTTGATGCGTTAAAAAGTTATGTAGAACTGAAACTTCTCTAAAATTTTGTCCTTCAAACTTTATGATATTCTATATATATATAGGGTTTATTATTTGTTTTTGTACCTGTTTTATTGTTTTTGTCATGTCTAAAAAAATAAAATTCACCTCCATCCATCCGAAATGGCTCTAAACACGGGGATGCAGGTGGTGTAATGTAATATAATATATATAGGGTTACTATAATTATTTTGATTAAAATTCGGACAAGTTGCTAGAGGCGGCTTTGAAGGGTTTTAGGGAGGGGTCAATGTATAGCACAAAATTATAATACGTACCTACCAGCGATCTTTCTTTTATAACACTGAGTTTAAATAAGTGAAAAACTTACGACATCAGATTGCCAAGAAGATACTATTTTTATTAATGTTTAATGTATCAATGGTTAATTAAAATTACATTAATAAAAAATAGAATAATACAAAACTGACAAAAACTTTTAATTTTTTGTTTGACCTTTACTTTGAATAAAGAGTTTCATCCACTTTCTCGTGCCATTTTTCGTTTTTTTCAGGTACATATTTTTCAGACGAGATACATTTAAGCTTGGATAGGAGGAAATGGAATTAACGTTGACGTTCAGTAGTTATTTCAAACTGATAGGAACAACTTCGAGCTTTCAGCTGTTCAAATAGAACCTATCAGCGAAAAATTTGTTCAGATGGAGCCAGATATGCCAGGATGAAACATGTAGAATTTTAGATTATAAGCAATGAATGTAATTTCACTCTCGCCATATTTATTGCCGTGAATCCGGAAAAGGTTTAGGATATGAGCATTAGCGTGGACATCAGCTTGAGATACGGACTGTCCGGACGTTCGATAACTCTAAATATAGATAATTTTCACTTTCGCCAGAATATATTTTAACCAAAAAGCGTTCAAATTTTAATAATGCCTAAATATTTACATAGAGTTAATTGGTATAACTCGAAGCAATAGAATAAACTATATCAATCTTTTTTTTAAAAAAATATAGTGGTAAAAGTTAAAATTAATAACTTGTTTATTCATTCAACAATTTTTACACTTTTTTTCTGGAATTTCTATGATAGTAAAGAATATTTGAATTTCCTAAATCATTGTATATTAATGAATTTAGTGAAATACACTGGTGTGCAAAAATTAAGGACCATTTCGTAAAATGAGAGAACTTTGCAACTAATACAAAAGCTATGGTTCGAAATCAGTTTTGGAGAATCTTTTGACATTCAATAGACTATCATACACAATTTAAAGTGAAGATTCGGTCACGAGGGCAAATAGGGGATGATGAAATGGAGGAAGAAAGGGATGAAGGCGAAAACATAGATTGACCCGTCTGTTTCAGAGAAACCTGATGACGAGATGTAACTTTCATCAATGGTTATGTTTGATGTGAATAATATTTTCACGCATTTTTGTAAACACAGCACAAATATTCGGGAAAATATAAAGGCGTCTTTAAAAAATCCCAAATTTTTCAGCCTTTTTTTCTTATAACATGCAGAATTGTCATTCAAATTACCCGAAATTTGCAGAACACTTGACAATATGCTGAAGAAGTACTGTAGTAAAATTTGAAGGATATTAGAGGAAATAATAGTGTTTGTACTAAATAATTTTTTACTGCGCATGTGCGAGACGGTGAGGACTTTTTCATAACTTCAAAAACAGATTTTTAGAGTAACTTTTTTTTAAAAAAAGTCAGTTTTATCCCATTACAATTCAGGAGGACATCGGCATTTCAGTGAGGTGAATTTTAATTTCTATTTAAGAGAAGCTAACTAATAAGGGTATTTTCAAAAACTAATATTTTTAAACTTGAATCTTCGAATCGTATTCGAGAAAATGCAATTTAAATAATGTATTCAATTTATAAATGTGCATGGGTATTCAGGATATTCAATTTTCCTAAAATTCAATGTTACTGTTACGAAAATTCAAATTAAAAAAAATATAAATATGTGCAAGATCCCTCACCATTTAGCTTCTCTCAAAGAGAAATTGAAATTCACGTCACTAAAATGCCGACAGCTTCCTGAAATTTAATAGGATTCAACTGGAAATTTTTTAGTTGCTCTATAGATCTGGCTTTGCAGTTATGAAAGAAAAATTTCGCGGCGTCTCGCAAATGGCGCAGTGAAAAGTTACTTAGTAAAAGCACTCATATTTCCTTTGAAATTCCACGTAATTATGTCAACTTTTAATACAATACTTCTGCAACATATTGTCGAGTGTTCTATAAATTTCATATAATTTGAATGAAAACTCTTCATGTTCTAAGCAAACCACTGGCGGGAAAAGTTGGGATTTTTTAATGAAATTTTTATATATTCCCGAATATTTGCGCAGTTTTTAGGAAAATGCACGTAAATATTATGAACATAAAACATAACCATTGACGAAAGTTACATCTCGTCATCAGTTTTCTGGTTGACCGTAATTGCAAGTGTGACTGCATTTTCACTGTATAATGTGCAGATAGTCTATTGAAATCCACACGATTCTCCAGAACTGATTTCCAATCATGGTTTTCGAATTAATTGCAAGTTTCTCGCATTTTACGAAATGGCCCTTAATTTTTGTAAGCCAGTTATGTTTATAAAATTTAAAAAATTAATAAATTTAATTTCTTATAAATAAAGGGTTTTTGTATTTACATTTAATAAGATAAGTCATCTGTCATCTCTGTATTATTAGCTGCTTAAAGTTTTTGATTTTTTTTTAAAATGTTGCAGTTTTCAAGTATAATATACACGAAATCTACATATCCCCGTATTTCAAAACTGGAGCAAAACTCGCATATCTCTCTAAGTCGTCACATAACAAGCAACACCACCTATCACAATTTTTTGAAATTTCAAAGAGGAAGAAAATACTTAACATTCTGTAAGAAATATTTCTGAATTTTTTTCACATCGGGAAGGAATATGAGGTATCATGTTTATTCAAAAGTTAAAATATTCAGAGTAATTCGTTATTGGTGAGAAAAATTGAGTATTTTCTTCCTGTTTGAAATTCCAAAAATTGAGATAGTTGGAGTTGCACGTTAAACGACGAAATACGTTTCCGTAAAAAAAAATATAATATCTTGAGCTCATGCAAAATCAAATTAATTATTAAAATATACATCAATACTTTATCGTTTGCTAATTTGTATTATTCATTTATTTATTTAAAGAAGTAAACACACACTACAGATCAAAATTCAGTTACAGAGTGCAATAATTGAACTCTAACGCATATAAAATTTAAAAAAAAAGTTGCAGAATTTAAAGAAAATTAATACAGTAGAGCACGGAAAAGTAAAACTGCATAAAACACTGTAATACTACATACAGCCAAGTGTAAAAAGTTAAAAAAACAAATCATTAATTTAAAAGTTGTAAACGATTTGTATATTTAAAATATTTCAACAAAACCAGACGGTCAGAATCCAGTCCCAACCACTGGACCGATTTCGAGAAATTTTACTTTATATGAAATCTTATGACGTCTAGATATGTCATCAAGAATCACCTGCCGCCCACCACTCTCCTTTTTTGTGAGAAATCGAAAGAACACTACTCCTTTGTATACTCTCTATGGAATCCCGAATTTAAAACTTGCATTTAACTTTTTCAATACTCGAGTGTCTAAAATGAATCGACAGGTTTTTATACATGCGTTGCACAATGACACATCAAAATCCCTGATGGTAATTTTGACGATTTCATTTTGAGAATTCGCTGCTTCTGAATGGTTAGCTTATCTCTCTGCTATGAGTTTTTCAAAACCTAGAAAAAATTGGGTTTCTTTTCCCTGTGAACATACCGCATGCTATCGGAACTTAATTATCCAATCTCCGTATAGTACATTTAACTTCTCGTATTATAATCTTCAAAATTAATCCCTACTAACTGAAGAAACGATACTCATTTTCGTTCACCAGCCCGGATATAAGAATCCGTGCTCAAAATAAAATAATTCGAAAAAAAGACACCCTCGATATTGGCAGTTGATACGCAAGGAATTTTACATAGAAACAATCTGTATTATAGTAGTGGTAGACTTTTTTATGAATGCATATATGTAGATCTGTGTGTTTGGTTTGATTTATGATCTTTAAGTAGATTATCTATTCAAAGCCAAATAAGTGAATATAGATGTGAGTGATTCTAAGTCAAATCTAATCTAGCAAAAGTTACTAAAAATTTATAAGGAAATTGTCATTAATACAAACCAGCCTCATACCGGCGATAATTTTAGAATAATAGCGCTCTTTTCAATTTATTGAGATTCACGGAAAGCATTATACTTTCATCTATTGCAAAACATGCTTTCTTGACAGATTGAGAAATAAATTGCAGGAATTTTACAATAATTGACATTTTATTATAGTATTTCAAATGGAGAGAAAATAATTTTCGTTTCATTTTATTTATTTATTATTATTTACAAATTCATCCGAAGTGTTTGAAACTTAAAAGTATGAACAATATTTGGATTCATATGCACCAACAATAATACTGCATTCGATTAATTCTAGCTAACGAACATCAAGATTTGAGAAATGATTTATAAGACATTTAGAAGTTAAAAGGCAAATCATCTAATTCTTTAAATCTTTTAAAGCTTCAATAATATCTGTATGCTGCATCTAACTTATTTTCGAAACAACAAATTGTACATGTAGTAGTGCGCAAATATTGAAACTACAAAGTATACCTAAAAGCGGATATTTCAAAGAGTAGGGGGCGCTGTCAAAAAATAGTGAATCTCTGTTTGGATTAGGAGCGGTTCCTTTCGAAAACAGTGCTCGTTAAAATTCATTTTGGGATTTCAAATGGTGACGATAACGAAACATCTGAAAGAAGAATGCGAATAGAATTTTTTCGAAATAGAAAGCTTCGGAATCACGAAGCATTTTTGCATTTCTTGGCTGTCTCGATCACAAATTTAAAAATGACTTTTTTCTGCGTTCAGTATTATCTATAGACGTTTCATTGAATACTATTAATATCTAGAGATCAGACCCTGAGATTATGCTAGAAATGTGCCCGAATTGACTGGGATATGTACTCGTGTAAGTCAATCTTATTCAATGGTTATAATGCTCTAAATCTTTCGTAAGTCGTGTTGAATCTCGTAATAATTTTGGTATTAGGAATTCCATAATCTTATGCTACAGGGTGGCCATAAATTATTGGACCATTAATTTTAAGAACACTAATATTGTATAAACTGCGATTTTTTTCCTTTTTTAATGAGATAGCAGTTTAAAAATTTTTTTCCGGATCAGTCTGCTGCAGCATTTTTAAATCTGTTGCAGAGACTTTTTAATATGCAAAATTAAAGAAGTAATCTTGATGAGGAGAGTAGATTTTTTTTATAAATTATTAATCTTCAAACAATGCAAGTATTTTTTTTGTTTAATACAGTTCATAGTAGGAAATAATAGCTTAAAATTATATCATCATCCATTGCCCAGGTTGGGCCACCGATTTCTTTACGCCCAATGAAAGCTAAATTATGCTTTTTATTCTGAAATTCACACAAGTACACAATGCTTGAACCCAAGTGAGACATTTTATGCACCGTATCACTTCCTCTACTCCCTATGTCTCCACACAAAATGTTAAATATTTTTAGTTTTCATGCTTTTTACTTCAACATTTTATGATCTTAAAGTCCTTATATATTTTTATTTATTTTATTTATTATTATTATTTATTTATTTATGTTTGCTTTGACGTGTTCCACTCCAATTTATGAGGAACACAAGTAATGGTATCTGCTTTCTGAGCTGTTTTTGTATGTTAAGATATTAATCCCATTAATATAAACAGTCCGATTTCGGCAAATAATTTTTGTCGAATCTAGGTGTCCCATTTCCATCCGACCGGTTCAGTTGCCGTAATGGCATCAGGCACGGGGACATGGGGCGGCGTTCTGTTCAACCTTGGCAAATTTTGGACAAAAACAACAAAAATACCACAAACCTAATTTTAAAACTATTTTTATAAACACTATTCATAGTTTTGGATGACTCACAAATGAGTCAAATGAACCATGATATGTAGGATTAGTATAAACTTTTTACATTCTTATTAGTACCCACCTACTTAATACTGTCTGAAACATTTCGCCATAGTGGAAGAAAATCCTAGAGAAGATTACATTGCAGTTTGCACTAAAAAAAGACGAGAGATTCGAGTTCTTGACTAATTAATCCTTTATTTGTAAAATTTTTTAAAAAATATTAACTACTTTAACAATGAACCATTCTTGGTTATGTGGAACAATACAAGAAAATAACAAACAAGATTTTATGGCTGCACATGTTGATGAAAGAACTGCTAATTAAACAAATTTACATATATATTATATCATTGTTAAAATTGCTGAAGTCTTTTTGAAGATGAAATAAGCGCTACCAAAAAAATCAAGGAAACAATCATAAAAAAATTCTCTATAAAATTTATAGTTTAAAAACAAAAAAAAAATCACGACATTATGTATTAAAAAACAAGCTATCTTTCAGTTAAAGTTAACAATATTTTTTTTCAAATTCATATCAACGAAATTTTATGTTAAACGAATTTTCTAGCCTGTGCTTTTGTTCACAAACGGAAACATTGACCCGTAAACACAAAAGGAAAAATTTAGAGTTAATTAAGTTTGATTTAACATCTACAATTCTATAATTCTATGAAAGAGTCAAATAGGTAACTGTATGCAAAAAGATTAATATGGTATGAAGTTAAAAACCATGCATCGCATATCCATACAATTATTTTAGGATTGTACCTTAACTCTTTAATCCCGAGGCGACCTTTTTCCTGTAGCTCCTTTAAAACCGGGATATTTGGGGAGGATGAGACATGAATTGGACTCTTCCAACCTGTATGGTCATTTGTCATTTAATCAAAAATTTGTATCAGATTTTTAACAGCTTATAGGCTGGCAAACTGTCTGTAAATTCCGTTATGGGTCATGCATGATACAAAAAACGTTCAAAATGCTCTACAGGGCAAACCGATGGACCTAAAGCTATTGAATTTCGTAGGCAATCACTTCTTGGTAGAAGGTGCTTATTAAAACTGGTATTTCAGATTTTTATTTAAAATTAATAAAAATTCATGAACTTTTTAACTCAATAATTTCGGAGCCTATTATCGCATGAACACAGTTTATACAACACTTTAACATGCAAAAATAGATTTTCTGTGATATAAATTTTACTTCCATACATGTTTTTGTCCCATTTTCATAAAGTTTTAATATATTCTAAAGCATATTTTATATTAATACTTTTCATTATTTCAGTTACTGCATTGAAATAGTAAAATGAGTAAATTGAATTTAATATCGCGCGTTGCAGCGATATTATTGGCGATTATCATGAAGCTTAGTGATTTTTTCCATAAATGAATACACAGTTCTTCAAACTAAAGTATTATAATGTCATTAGGAAGTTACATTATTATACTGAGAAATATTTACAGGTATGCACAATTAAAGTAGTTCTAGTTCGTCATATGATAAGGATGGCACTCATTAGCACCGTAAATCGTCGTTCATTTCATCTCGTCTTTTGGTCTTAGGAAAGAAAAAACCAACGTCGTTCATTGGTCTCGTACAGCGTTCCATCTCGTCTACTGTTTTTGGCAGCTTGATGCTCTGACGTCACTGTCGATGGCAGCGCCACCTACAGGTACTCGGCTGGTGACCACGATACTGAATATATTATTGTGTGACATTGTTAATATATCACTAAAAGTAAATTTTAAAAAATAATACAGACAGACAAGTCAAGCCTGAAGTATTATCTTGCAACGATATTTTGGACTAGTGACTCGGATCTGGTTTTTTCAGAAGAATAAAGCATTTGTTTTATCTTTAGTTTCCTGCTGGAGACGTTAGAGGATGTCATAAATTATTTTCACGGCTTCCTTACGTCATAATTTTTATTAATCAACTGACGATCATTATTTTTACGTATTCATAAAGTTCAACATTTTTTAATAAAGGAAACAAAGGTATGCAATTTCCTAATGGAAGTCTTTCGAAGCATGCAACCCATTGACACTTGACTGGCTATATAGTTCAGTCTCAATGAGTTACCTGCCACGAAAAGCTGCCACAAATTTTACACTAATATTTGTTTGAAAGCTACTTTCAAACAGAAATGTTGCTGCTCTTATTTCGCCGAAAATACTTAAATTCTTAACTGCAACACACTTGCACAGATAACTACACAGCAAGGCTTATGCAGCATGCCAGATACGATAAGGGTAAGTAGAACGCCAACAACAAATGTTTGGAATGTTTAAGTAAGTGTTCAATGGAAATGCCGAATGAAGCACTACACGCTTCACAGCTTATTAATAATTTAACTGGGTTTTCGCGACATTAAAAATGTGTATTCCATTTGACATTTTATTTTATATAACTGTTATTTTTACAAAATACATTGACAAAGAGCCCCCTGTGGATGACCATTTGCATTTCTGCCGATATTTTCTATTAGAAAATCAACTTGTTTCTATATCCCCGACTTATCCATTAAATACTATAATCTTCCACTGTCATTCAAGGAAAATTTTGATTAGTATATGTTCATTGATTACAATTATTAACTAAAGATTCAGTTTTTATGCTAATGAAAAATATTGTATAGTTTCTTAATTATGACAATAATTAAAATGCCACGTAAACATTTGAATGAATATTATAGATATATTATTTTCTTTCAAATTTTCAAAATTCAAACGAACATACATTTTTTAAACAAATATGAAACATTAAATTAAAAAGCACGCAAATTCGGAAAGATTAAATAAGTACTTTTTAAAATTCATAATATTTCGAAATTCGTTTCCTGCGATTTATCTCCTAAATGTCGAACATCTGGAACCAAATATCAAAAATGATAACGGTTTCTTAAGTTTAAGCTCTTGTTCTATCATAATAATATTTGATTTTAGAATAACTTTCAAATTTTGCACTTTTAATTGATATTCTATAGGCTGATATTTGCATCTATTTTTTTCGGGGTTTCGCTTTGGACACATAATTTCTGAAATTTCTATTCATTCAGCATTTAGTAGCAAAATAAAATCGCAACCTTCATTTCATTTCGAAGTTTTATTTTTGGAACTATTTTCTATAATTGCATTTAATTTATTCATCAACCAATATTCAATTATTGTTTTGTACTATTTTTTTAAAATCTTTGTAATGGTAATGGCACTGTAATACTGAATTATTTTAGTACGAAGTTGGAAAGTTTACATTAATTTAAAATATGACTTAACGAAATTTTGTAGGTTACAATAAACTTTTCTATACTCGGGTCTCTGAAATAATTCGAAAGTCTTTGATCCATGCATTACTCAACGACACATTGAAATCAGTAACAGAAATTTATATGATTTCGTTCTGAAAATTCAGGAATTCTGTGCTTTGAATTCTCATGCTCAATGTTTATTACGATTATTTGATCTCGAAAAAGAAACATTGCGTTCCTCTTTTATCGCATCGGATACTAATAATAATCCTTTCTGGGAACATTTGACTTCCCGTATTGTAAAATTTACATCTTCGTTATTAATTTGGATTAAATCTCAGAGAAGGTGACGGTGCGCCTACAGACACTAATGGCAACATTACATTTAACAATGCATTCCATATAGACATTGCGCCACCTACAACAGACAACAAAACAAACCGAAACCAATTATAAAATTTATAATTTACTTTGAAATACTGTTAATTTCAAAGCCTGAATCATGGAATTATGAAATAACGTTCTCTCTCACTAAATTGACATTGTTTTAAAACAGATGTTCAATCTGTTTTAAACAAGACATTGTTTTCTGTTTTTTTTATTTTGGAATAATGATGTTCCAAAATAAAAATGGAACATCATTTAAAATCTTAAAACATTATTTCCTCTATTTTAGGGTACCAATAATTTAATACATGTGAATGTATAATTAAAGATTTATTTTATTATAAATTACCACTAAATCATTAAATTAGATTCATTCTTTTAGAAGAAAAAATGTTACGGACTATTTAATTGTTTTGGATTCTACAGAAAATTATTCACTGTTGATTATGTTAATATAGTAATTTCTATCGGTATATTAGTTTGTAATAAATTAACGATCATTCTTATTCAAGATAAAAAAAAATTAAAGAATGCAATTTCTATGTAACAAATTCATTTGTGATGTTAATATGCCTCAATAGTTTCAACTCTGAGAACAAATTAAATACCTTTGTTTGGTCTTGCACCAACATGCTTTAATAAATGACAATTACTCAAAATGATGTGCCATTATTTTATTGAACAAACAAAATAAATTACAAAACATTGGAAATACATGGCATTTCTAACAAACGTTGTCTAGAAATCAGTTAGTTATATGCAGTATAAAAACATTTAATGCAAGAGAATGTAATAAAAAATCCAAGAGCTGCGCAAAATTCAATGATCTTCAAACAAAGGGTAGCTCTATCATGGTTTTATACTTTCGACGCACTGCGCAAATAGTACACAATATAACAAAATTTCTATCATGAATTTATAATTTTTTATTAAATAATATAGACAGATTTTTTTTCTGGAAAATCTTTCGTAATCTTAAATATAAAGAAATCTTTAAAAAAATTATAAAAAGAAAATGTAAAATTTATTTAAACTATTTTTAAGAAATTATGTGGATGTCATATATTATGTTTAATTATTACTTGAGGAAAGGAATAAAAGAACAAATATGCCTCTTATTTGTGTTCTAGATTATAAAAAAATTTATATAAACTTTAATTCAAACAATGTTGCATTTTTGGCTAATATCATCTCGTTAGAAAAATAGGTAAAACTTATACTAAAACTAGTCATACAAATTGAGTAAATATTGTGTTGGCTATTTTAAGCGCGATTTACTTTAAAATATCAAAAAAGCGATTGATTATCTTAATTTTTAGCCTCATATATCAGTATCTTTTTACATTCTAGACATACATGAGATAATAAAAATATTTTAACAGAGAACCTGAAATTATAAGATAACACATTTTCTTCAATTGTATTTAGAGTAGATATGTATAAGTTAAGTCGACATGATATTTGCTTTCTTCTTCGGTCTCTAGAGCTTATAAGATGAAATAATTTTTTTATCAAAGAAATTGAAGTCAGTCAGGATCTGTGTGTCATCATTCTGAGATTTTTGAAAGATAATAGCTTTTTCTAGAATAAATTGCCAATGAAAAAGAGGAATTTGTCAAATATATTATCCCCGCATTCAATGTAAAGGGTGTACTGGAAACTCTGTCATTATTAGTCGAAAATTTATTTAGTCAAAATCACTAGAAAATTGCTACTTTGTTAATGTATCTACTCAAAATATCATGCAAGATATAAGATAATAGTGTTAAGTATAAACCGGTGCTGAGTGAAAGTTTTAATAAACAAAAATAATTATTTACAAAATCTTGAATATATCTAAATTTTCAAATCTTAAAAGAATTTTTATTCTTGACAATCGAAAAAATATTATGAGAAAATTATTTCTACACTCATATTATCTTCCAAAACCTAGAAAAATGTTTAAAAAAATTATAATCTGATTAAATGGAACATTTAAAATAAGTGCATTTATGAGCAGTTCAACTAAAGGCTGATATTTTGTAGCAAAAACAAAAAGTCCACTAAGAGATTTGTTAAATATAGAAAATCAGCATTCAACTGAGAGATTAACTCATTGTCAGAGAACTCAGTAAAGCCCAAAATTTATTTTGTCAAACTACGAATTCAGTGGGAAATCAGTATATAAAGCATCTACTTATACTATCATTAACAATATCTGACAAAGTAAATGGAAATGAGTGAATATAATATCAATAAGTTCTGGTAAATGAGTCTCTCAGAAGCCAAAGCGGATAAGTAAATTTTTTGTCTTCTGGTCTTCATAAATTTTGATGGAATTAATAAGATTATTTTTAGCTATTTAGAGATTCACACGGTGCTTCATTAGACGACTTTATATACTTGCACTAATCAAATTGATAAATCAAAAAATTTTAAATTATTGTATTCAAAAACATGAATTTTCTCAATTTTTGTCTGGACATATCCGCATTGGCTTCTGAACGACTCAAATGTAAATGACATTTTGAATTTGGATTATTTACAGTTTTAAGACTAATTTTTGCCAATAATTCAGATTTTTGCATTTTCAATAAATAATTTACTAACCACTTAAGGACAGAATTATTTTGAAACCTACGGTAGTTAGATCGAGTCAACTCGGGTTATGTCCTGAAGCGGTTAAATTTGCAGAAATTTATTTTACGAATTACAATCGCGTACATAGACTTATCAAATGTAACAAACACTTTGAAAGGATATGTGGAAGCCTAAATATGAAGAACTTTTTGATCATTATCATACAATTTAAAATTTAGAATTGCAAATTAAAAAAAAAATTAAAACATATATATTTTTTAAAAAATCATGGTACATT
>BGPR01027579.1:0-20610 GCA_013235015.1 Araneus ventricosus
CAAAGGACAGATACCTTCGCCAATGTCCCTCTCGTATAAGACACAGATGAAGGCCATTTAAAAATTATGTATTTTCTAGCGGATTCGTTTCATCTGTCTGCCTTGAGCTGTAGTCGCATCGAATTAGGGCATTTTTACATTTATTAAATGTAAATTAACTTTTTTGTATAAGACGCAGAGCGAAGGCTTAATAAAACTAAGGTTTTTCAGTTAATTTTTTTCTTTACTCGTCTGCCTGAGCTGTAGTCGTGCTTCGAATTAGGTATTTTTTATGATGCATAGCTGTAAATTAATCCCTTGCATGGGTGACGGGGATGAAGGCCATTTAAAACCAAGGTTTTTCTTTAAAGCCAATTTTTTTTCATTCGTCTGCCCGAGCTGTAGTCGTGTTTCTCGAATTAGGGCATTTTTTACACTTACAATGTACAAATTAAGTCATTCATAGATGCTAACATCTGATACAAAGATGATCATTAACATCTCAAGTTTTCTACGGATCTTAGTTAACCAATACGACTGCACATACCCAGAGCAGAAGGGGGCCTTCATCTAACCAGCACGGCAGAGAAAACCACACCGTTACGTAGAGTTAATATTAATTCTCACTGAATAAAATCAATTCATGACTCTCACAATCACATGGCAAACGTAACCGCGCATGCCATCCAACAATGGAGTTCACGTTATCCGAAATACTGATGTACCTACGCCGGGGCCATGATGAGAAGTCGCCAGACAAGCGGGTTCGCTTCCCATCAAGGCCCTGGTGGCCATGGTAATTTGTGTGGGTTTGATAGTCTAACCACGACGAACGCACCTCACGCAGGGTATAGCCAGACCAAGCAGGGCGCCCCGTCGGGGATGTGCCAAAACCGTCGGGGAAAGTTTTGCAACCGTCGCAAACTTTAAAATGGGTATCCAACCAGTTGACAACAAAGAAGGAAAATCTGAAACCACCTCATTACACTTCCCCCCCCGTAATAGCAGACTCTAAAGCCACTCCTGACCCTCACGTCGGGCCGCAGGATGGCTATTAGGATTCCACCTTCACCTCCGAATGCCTGACTCATTCCGGCTGCTGACCGACGATCATTCCACTAACCCGGATTCTGGTACCCTGGTTGTTGGAGCTGGGCTGGTCTCACGTTAACAACGGAACCCCACCCAACCGGGGCAACAGGAATAGAACCCATGAAGCCAGGCTTGAGTAGGGCCGCAGGCCTAGTGGTAAGGCGTCTCGGCTTTGGAGCCGGAGGGTTCGAGGCTCGCAACCCGATTCCACTGAAGATCCGCCGTGTATGGGGCCTGCTGCACGCCAAGGGTCTATTCTGGTGTTCCCCGGCTGGGTTCCGTTGTTAACGGAACCCAACCCAACTCCCAACCTGTCCTGAGTACCAGAATAGATCCCTAAATCATACATAGTGCCAAACGGCCCCTCCCGTTGGTGTGACGTGGAAGTTTGGAGAGAGAGAGCCAGCTCAGGAGTCGTCCTGACCGTGGTTCAAAATTACGTGAGGTCCAACCCAAAAAAATACCCTCGATTTACTCAAAAAACGAGACGTTAATATAACTAAACCAGCATGGATTAACTGATTTTGGTTAAGCATTGATGTGTTGCTACCGCCCTTTTATTCATTTTGAGATGGCATTGATTTCAAATTAAATTGGCGTGATGCGTTTGACCCACTACGTGAGTGATGCACTGACTAAACTGAACGCTTAATAAGGAAACAGGAATGCCGAATTTTGTGGAAAATTAACCTGACTGATAAATTTAATCTATGAAGATAGAGATCGCCACAAAACGACGGTGGAGACAGTTTAAATTCTTTTAATTTGACATTTATTACGGCACAACACATGGATACCACTGAAATATAACACAAGATAAATGAGATAACAAAAAACAATACTTAACATATATCATAACAGGTCGTGACACACCACACATCTTGACATTATCCCCTGAAAGAGGGAAGTAAAAGCCACAGAGGGCCAGAGAGAGAGAAAACACAAAGGAGCCAGCACAGAAAGAGAGAAAACGCAGTTATCGCGCCTCATGGATGGCGTATTATCAAGAAATTTTATATCTTCACCATGCCTTATTTGGGACCAACGAAGTGATCCTGAATGAGAGGAATTTATCTGAGTTTCTTGAATGGGTTTGGGTCTCAAGCACAACGAACCCAACTCAAACTCCAAAGTACCAAGAATATCCGGCTCACCATTCCAGTTGAAGCACCGACCAAACGTTTTAACTAAATCAGATTTACCAAATATTCTTAAAAAAAATTTATATTCCTCACGATGTCGACGTGTTGAGGAGAGGATTTGAATTTTGATGTCTCAAACGAGAAATTCTCACCAAATTTTGTGGAAACAAGGTATGTCGGGAAGTTTGTTTGATGCAGCCTGACACCATAGTCTCGGTGATTTTGGTGAAAATGAAGAACCATCCTCTTAGACACCATGAACAATAGTTAAACTGTTCCTGCTGGAAAAGGTTCTGAAATTGAAACAATTTAAATTCCCAAAATTAGTTCTGTGAGCAAAATTTGATTTTGGCAGTTGATGTCACATATGATCAAAAATTGCGAAACTTCAAAAAAAAAAAAAACTCATCACAAATACTGAATCTGTTTTCTGTCTTAGAGAATTTTAAATTTATATAATGATAATGCTCGGCAGTGCCTAAACCAGGAAGGATGTTTTGATAAACTTATTTCAGGGAAAAATTACTTTTTTAAACTAGATTCAGCAGGGGTTGTGGATTGCAGCATTCTTTTCCTGAATAAAATCGGTACTATCAGGCGGTTTCGATCTTGTGAGATAATTCCGCCGAGTTGAAAGCCGAGTTTATGTACGATGAGGCGGGCAGTTTAGAAGTCAGCAATCCTCCGGATAAGAAGTTACTGAAAAACGAGAACCACTTTTCTTCTCTCCCGTTTCTTCGGTTTTGAATGCAGTTCTGGTGATCTAAAAAAGCAAGCTGACATGGAAGGATTTGTAGGGGTCTGAAGTTGAATTTCGTACCTTTGTACCTGAATTTAGCAGTTTGTAATCAACTGGAAAATTTTTAGAATGGCAAAATATGAAAGGAGTGAGTGATGCAATATAGTGGCATTCTAGGTCTATGGAAAAGCCTGAGGGCTTCAATGATATTTTTTTGTTAATTTACGCAGTACATGAGAGGTTGTTTAACCTGAATGGTTAGCTTATTTAGATTACTGTTTTGTTCTAAAATCGTTTTGAAGTGAATAACACTGGAATAATTTTATTTGAATTTGAATCTGCCTCTGAAAACCATGAGTATTTTGAACCACGGTAGTTAGAAATACAGATGGAGGGCTACTTGAATCATTCTGCTTCTAACTCTAACATGAAACCAGTGCCATGCAAAACGCGTTTAGAGGTTGTGAATCGAGATTCTGCTGAGTTTTCACCATTTGAGCAAAATCCCTCTGGGGGGGCATGGTCTCCTGAGGGGTGCTGATCTCCATGGGTATGGGGGGGGGATTGAGCGGGGATTGAATGGAATTCAAATTTTCACCTAGGATTTATTATTTTCGAGCCCACCTACAGTTGAATACCCCTGTACAAAAAAATTTTCCCTGTCTCTTCACCCCTGAATGTGAATCCATATTAAGTCCTGTTTGAATCGAAGGTCCTTGTTTTTTGTGAAGCTTGAACCTCATGGTCCCCATTAGTCCTGCTTTTCAGAGGGTCTCCTGTCCTCATGCCAAATTCCTCGAAAAGTGACTATATCCCGTTTGAAACGAGAATGAACCTGAAATTTTATTAGCCCGAACCGCTACCTGCTTTTCAGCGAGAAACCCACGCGAACAATTCCCAGCAACCAAAATATAATATTTAAAACTATTTTGCATTGTTCAGTATTCTGGCGATTATCGAGCCTGCGCCTTTACCTTCACAAGAGTAGGGTTGTTCATAGCTCTGTTTATTTTAAAATTGAATGTCCATACTTATACCCGCAATGAAGGATGAATTCAACACTTGGGAATGATTTTAAGTATGGGTTGGGTTTGAAAACTAAACAAACCACTTCTACAATACTTAACCCATTCGAACCTCTTTCAAAATATTCGGCACTGGCAGCGTACTACCGAAAAGGCCCCAAGATGTCCTAATACTAAATCATCACCTCACGCATGAACAAGCAACAACAGGTAGTCGTGTAATTATTGACTAGAAACCAAAATCCCCAGCTCGAAATTAAAATCGACCGAAAATTGATTGAATTGTAATAGTTTAATGATTTTTCACCACTTCTCTAATGGAATGGTTTGTTCATTTGTAATATTTAAAATGAAAATCATCTGGAAACATACCGCCTAATGAAGTTATTTGACTCTCAACGCAATTTACTCTTTAAATTTTATAATTTTTTAAAAAAACAGTTCACTTCTTCTGTGAAACAAAAATTTTCCACCTAAACCTCGTAATCCCGATGAAATTAATAAAATATCTACTTTTCAAAATTTTCGGTAGTAAATCAATTTATTTTTCTCTGACTAAAACAAGAAAACTGTTAAACATTTATTTCTTCTGATTTAGACGACTTGATTCCTGATCTAGATTTGATTTACGGCCCTCCGGGCAACGAATCGAAGGCATTTTCTTGCTTTGACAGCTAGACGAGTCAGTAAAACCACATGTGTCTTTACCTTTATAAAGCAACGGTAATGCACGCAAGCATCTACCTAAGAAATCTGCCAGAAGTTCGTATTCTTTTTTGGAAAATCTATACCAAAGAGAGCCATGCAAAATGGGGTTTAAGAAAAAGGTATGATCACATGAATATATTATTTACCCGGTTCATTTCTGATCTTGAATAACAAAAAACGAAGAACGTATGTATTTTCGAATTATGAATATTAAATTAAAAATTAAAACCTCATCATAGGAAAATTGAAATACCACTAAGGTATCAAACACTTTGAAGAATCTTGCCAAGTTTTGATGGATTCTGACACAGGATAATGTTGATTCATGCAAAGGGAATTAATTGATAGACCTGAAGATGATGAATGCTTATTTTCTAGTACTGAGAATGGAAGAGTTTAGATTCCTTTGTTCTTTTACTTTCTGCATATTGAAGTATACAAAGAGAAAGTATTTAATTCACTGCACCTGAAACTTGAGATTTTATTTTGAATTCCACTGTTTGTAGACCTCCTCGATCTGAAAACCACTTTGGAAATCATAACGGACCAAACGGTGTGTCCAAACGGTGGGTCATAATAATATAATTTGAAAACTTGTTGAGCTTGCATGTATTTGAAATTGGTATGGTCTCAAGCAAAAACACATTTAGGTCATCGGGGCCTTTTGGACAAACTGTCAATGTTCATCTGGTTCAGCGAGTTCCTGAGGCCCGCAACGCTGAGACCCTCAAAAAATCTTGAAAATAGAGCATAAAAATTTTAAGGCTACTGAAGCCACCGTCACACCTTGGGAATCCATGGCCTGGGTCAAACTTGCCTACCTGGGTTGACTCCAGTCTGGTTGACCAGGTGACTGCTACTATTGAAACCATCTCGTTGAATTTCAGAACAACACATGCACTGTGTTTCAAGAAAAGAGCGATTACGCCTAGTTTTGTCCTGAGACAAGTAAGAAAGGAAGTGTAAAGATGATGGTAAGTTTTTAAATCTAAATAATTCTCCTTGAATTCTTGGCTCAGACATTTTTCAATCACTACACGGAAAAAATCTGATAGTCATTGATCTCCGATAATGAGATCTAACCTTTTGAATGGCATGGAGAAAACGGGCACCCTTGGGGAAATGAGCATTAAAGTTGAGGTATAGAACACCCGCCATTATAGATAAAGAGATTAAGCACGAGAAAACTTATAAAGAGTATGTGTAAGGATTTTGTCACAGACTAATTTCAGCACAAGCAGGCAAAGAGAATGTAACGACTAAAAAATTGAAACTGAGATTTGATGAATCACGTTTATCTCCTCATTCAGAAAACACACGAATGGCCCAGAAGTCTGTGAAACCACGACAACCAAAAAAAACTGATGAGACATAGGGATGAAATTAGCATGTGAACTCGACATCAGATTTCTGATCTACCTGGACAAACCGTCCTAAGGGAAATCTCCGTTCATTCTGGAGTCTGTTCCACCATGTATACTTGGAGGAATCTCTAAAACTCGAATGAAGGATGAATTAAAATGGTATGTGTTTTATCATCACGGATCTAGGTCCTGCATGAAATTTTGGGGTCAAATCTGCCCAATCACGACTGTTCCAAGTCCAAGGTAATACTACCATTGAAACCATCCTGCTGTTCCCTCCTGAAGTTTCTGGTTTGGCTGCCTGTAGCCGGTCCCTATAATGCAGTTAAAAAAGGACAGATGCGTTTTAATCGGTACGCACTTTGAATTCCTTGCCTAGATATTTTCAATCACAATGAAAAATCTCTGATAGTCATTGATTTTGAAGGCAGTAGGTTCGAATTTTTTTAGCCGCGGGGAAAGTAGAAACGGCACCTTTTGGGGAAATATACGAGTTTAGGGAGGACCACTCCCTGCTGGTTTAATATAGCATTGACATCAAGCAGCTAAAGTAATTGAGGAAAAACTATAAAAAAGAGCGATATGCGTATGTGTATATTCTGTCATGGACTTTTAATTTCTCATATACGAAGTATAATAAAGAGAATGTATTGTACCAAGTCAAAAAATTCAACTCTGAGATTTTGACTAATCTCCACGTTTTAGACCTCCCTGAGTCCGAAAAAAAAACACAATTTTTTGAATCATGTCTGTGTGTCTGTGAACAAACACGATAAACTTAAAAAAAACTATTTGAGATACAGGGATGAAATTTGGTATGTGAACTCGATATATAATTTGTAGATTTCATCAAATTTTGGACAAAATCCAAGTCCAAGGGAAATCTGTCTGTCTGTCTGCCCAAGGTTCATGTGGAACACTATAACTCAAAATTTGAATATTAGATGAATAAAATTTGGTACACAGTTTTATCACGTGAATGTAGGTCCGTATAAAATTTTAGCCAAATCCGTCAACGGGTTGACTGGCCCGTCGGTCTGCACTTTACCATTGAAACCAATCCGCTGTCTCCACACACATGCGCACTTCTGTGCTCGCGAAAGGAGCGATTACGTCAGTTTGTCCTTGAGACGGTGGGAGCAGTGTGCGACAGATGCGTTTGACTGGTACGCACTTCTTTGAATTCTGTCAGATATTTTTCAACTACTATAATGAAAATCTTCTGAAGAATATTGACTGGATAACAGTAGGTTCAAATTTTGAGCCACGCGGGGAAAGTAGAAACAAACGGCACCTTGGGGAAATATACGAGAAAGCTTAGGGGAGAACACTCCTGCTATTAATATAACATTGATATCAAGGTTAAAGTACTGAGAAAAAAAAACTATAAAAAGAGCGATATGCGTGTATGAGATTCTGGTCAGTGGACTTTAATTTCTACATAATGAAGTATACAAAGAGAATGTATTGCACTGTCAGTCAAAGCTGAACTGAGATTTTGACGAATTTCCATGTTTTAGACCTCCCTGAGTCTGAAAAAATTACAATTTTGAATTTATGTCTGTGTGCCTGTGAACACGACAACTCAAAAAACTATTAGAGATACAGGGATGAAATTTGGTATGTGAACTTTCTGAGACATAATTTGTAGATTTCTATCAAATTTGGACAAAAAATCCGTCCAAGGGAAATCTGTCTATCTGTCTGCCCGCGTTCATAAATACCTATATATATATAGAACGCTATAACTCAAAAACTTGAATAGCTAGATGAATAAAATTTGGTACACAGTTTTATCATCATGAATGTAGGTCCGTATAAAATTTTGGGACAAATCCGTCAAAGGGTTGACTGTCTGTCTCTCTGTATAAGCGCATCTCCAACGCGTCCGCTATCTCCACACGCATGCGTATTGGACGCAATCTTCTGTGCACTATATTTATTGACTCCTAATTGGCGCTTATTTTTCATCCGATTCTCCATGCGCATGCGTACTGGTAGCAATCTGTGCACGCGGAAGGATTATGTGAGTCCTTGAGCCAGCAAAAGTAGAAATCGGTACGCATTTAATCGGAACGCATCTCTTTGAATTTGATTCTTTACCTAAATATTTTCTGCTAGTCATTGGATCCTGGGTTACAATAGGTTCGAATTTTTTTTATCCACGCGGGGGGAGGGGAAACAGCACCTTTTTTGAGAAGTATACGAGAAAGTTTAGGGGAGAACGCTCCCGCTGGTTCAATGTTGGAAAGGAATGGGAACAAACGTTCTACATCAGAGGTTCCCAACCTGTGGTACGCGTACCCCTGGGGGTACGCGGAGGACCAGTTAGGGGTACGCGAAAGAGATCTCGGTAATGGCGAAAAACACAAGACGAAAAATATTTCTTTTTCTTTAGTTCTGTAAGGAATCAGACTTTGTAGTTGCTGTTGCCTGCGGTAGATGGCACAAGACTATTCTGTAAACAGTTCAGTTGGCAGTCGGACGGTAGTGAGGTTGATTGTTTTTGAGAATGAAGAGGCTGATAGTATTTTTGTGTGGCCATGACTCGAGATAATAAGTTATTATAATGTATAATTTCTTATCTTTTATGTTAAATGTTTTTGTGTGTTCGTTTATTTATGTCGTGCTAGTCCTGTGTGTCATTAATAAACTAAATTAAAAAAGAAATATTGCCTAGTTTCTCGGCTACATTTTATATGACACTATAGTTCGTATGAAAATTGAAGATTGTTCGAGTCCGAAAGCCTATTCACGACATAAGAAAAAGAGAGAAGTAGATTAATTTCTTGTAATTGGGTAATTAATTGTTAGCTTTTATCATAAGTTAATGCAAAATTATTTCAATGCTGTTTTCATTTGTTTTGACGTTTAACTAATACTATTTTAAAAATTAGGAATAAAATGCAATCCTTCAAATTCCATTAAGTCCATTAGATTTGTTTAACTCTTAAACTAACCTCAGCCCTTGACGTTATAATAAAAAACTTCTTTGTGTTGAGGAATCACTCACTTAACCCACGGCGGCCGGCCTACCCGTAAGGGTGTAAGACATTACATTACACCACCAGCATCCCCGTGTTTAGAGCCATTTGGCTCCTTTCCGTTTTGGGTGGATGGAGGTGAATTTTATTTTTTAAGAAAGGACAAAAACAAGAAACAGGTACAAAACAAATAAAAATGAAAAAGAAGCATACACTGGACAGAACAACATAGAAAACAATACAAAATAGAAAAAAAAATACGTAGAGGGAAATAATCTTAAGTTGCCGGAAGTGTGTGTCAGTCTGGGTGGATGAGTGCTCAATTATTATCCTCTACAATGAGAGGTTGTTCTCATCACATATGAAACGCATTAGGAGTCGAAGTCGGGTTCTTGAGAAGTTGTTCGTCAGAATGTTTTTCAACCACTGTAATTTAAGTGACACTGTTGGTGTTTGGAAATGCCAGGAGAAGGTAAACCGACATTTTGTGGCATAGTGCATTGGATCTCCTTTTCCTCCGCACGAGCAGTTGCCATGTGTTCGAAGATTGAAGGTATGAAGGGAAGGGCCCGTGTCCTGTAACGAACATTATCTCTTCTCTATTCCATCCTACTGGCTTGTTTGAGACCCTAGGCACTATATCGTGTGTACCGCGGCCAGTTTCTCCGTTATCCCAGTTGTCTTGCCAGATGCTTAGAGCAGCTGACTTAATCTCAGATTTCAGGTAGGAAAGTGGCTTAGGTAGAAGAAAAGGGTCGCCTTTTGTCATGGCTTCTTTGGCTAATTGGTCTGCGCATTCGCTGCCTTAATAACCGACGTGGGCTGTAACCACTTAACTGAATAGTTTTCTTTGCTATCTAATAAGATGACCCCTCCTGTTTTGGAAAGGGGCTGTCGTTTTCATTCATCTAAGAAAGCATAGGATACTTAAGATGTTTATGGATCCTACATATTTTTTGTGTCAAATTATAAAGCTAATTAATGATTCAATTTTAGTTTATAAGACTAAAATTTCGATAATTCGATGCACGAGTATTCTCGGGCTGTTAAGTTAAGCGGTTAAGCCATCTCAGGTGAATGTGTTTATGGGAGAGCAAAAGTGTTTGAATTTCTCGGACCAGACTATGGTGGGATTTAGGATTAAGTATGGCCATCAAACTTGACAAACTGTCTGTCTAAATTCTGATTGGTCTATGAAGGCAAAAAGCTGCTTCAATTGCCATTCTAATTGCGAGGATTTCAGCTTGGAAAACCGAATTGCTGCGATCAAATTTACCTTGACATGACGCTATTATTCCATAGTTTTCGAGAATGCAATATGCGCTACCAGTGCCTTCGTCCGTTTTAGATCCATCAGTATTTATAGCCTTGGCTCCTGAGTCTATGCTATTTTCTGCAAATGAAATTTGATTGTGGAGAAGAAAATTAAGGGGATGAAGGGTGTAAGACAGCACAAGGGCCGCTTGTGCTGAGGAATGGTTGGGGGGATATAACAATAGGGGGTACTCAAAAATAAAAAGACTAATCAGGGGGGTACGCGAGTGAAAAAAGGTTGGGAACCGCTGTTCTACATGATACTTACTGAAGTAAAACGCCTTACAACTCAAAAATTTAATATACAAAGGCTAAATTATGAAAGAGGCAAAGTAGACAACTGCCTAGGGACCCGCAGCTTTGAGAGGGGTCTAAGACTACTTTGCAGCTTTGGGGGGGGGGCGTCGAGATTTTTTTTTGATATTTTCAGGATATTTTAATTTTGTCTTTCATTTGATTTACTAAAGACCCGTGTTCGAATTTATTCAAATTAAAATCAAGTATCGTTTAAATTTCAGAACATTATTCTTAGGACTTTTATCCATGTTTCGAAATTCGCTTACAAATCGCTGAGGTCCATTTTTTTTATCAGTTGGTTTACTGACTGTGAAGGGGAAATTAGCAAAGTGCAATCAGCAGAGTTCGAGAAATTGGTTTGATCATCGTTTATTTTAAACACATAGCACGTAAGACAAAGACACAGGCGTTTTAACAAGCACAGTTCAAAGTACATCACTAAGCCTCTTACCGGCTCTCCGTGAAAGGAATCATGGGATATATCTGACGTCAAGCAGTGATGTATTGCATCGTGACATCATCACAATAGCCTGTGATTGGTTAGAAGATTGAATGAAGAGACTGAATGTAAGTTAACTGCGTATAATTTCCAACAGACTGACTAGTCGATATTCTGACACACTTTGTATTCAAGTATTTAGATTGGGATAAAAAAAATGAGAATCTTTCTTACGTTAATTACGTTTAAATTGATTTCTTTTATTAACGTAAGTCTACGTTCCTCCCATTGGTGTCTCAGGAAGGAATCTGATTCACACGCCAAAACGCCACAAAAAACGTTGTATGGGAGATCCTCTATATCTCGGTAACTACATATATTAAAAACATAACTAATGTCTTATTTTAGAGATAGAGGGTAACAACAGAAGTTTACAAGAAATTTGAAAATTGAAATTGTAGTTCAGCGACTACTGAGTCGCAAAGTTGGGCAGAAATACGCATCAATTGGTGACGTCACACGCATGAGCTGCGCGCGCACAATTGGCTGACGCTTTCGCTTGCCACGTTTTCGCGAGCGAGATTTCGTGATTGAGTTGAAAATTTTGTTTCGAGAAACAAAAGAGAATAGAGAGTAACTTCGAGAAACAAAAGGGAATCACGAGTAACTTCGAGAAACAAGAGTATCGCGAGTAACTTCGAGAAACAAAAGAGTATCGTGAGTAACGAAGAGAAGCCGAGAAACTTCGAGAAACAAAAGAGTCACGCGAGTCAAGTAGTCCTACGCCTTTAACATCAGCGGCTTGAAAAAGACAGCCTCACGTCATTTTTTTTTAGATACGAGAGATACTAAAACCAGCTCTCTTGAAGATCACAGGAAATTAAATGTCTTGTGTTTTCAAATTCCCATAATATATTTATTATATAAAAACTGTTTATATAGAGATTAAATTAAATCTATACAAAATTATCTGGTTTTGGAAGTTGAGGAGAGAAATCCCCCCCCGCCCGGAATTTAAGGTGGCCCAGAAGCCCCTATCCTGCCTCGGCCCCATCTGCATGCCAAAGATCTTTGCAAGAATCTAAATGTATGGAAACAGAAGCGAATAGAACAGGCAGATGAAACAGTAATCATTCAAAATAAAAGGACACTTATTAAAATAATTTCTTTTAAAGACTTTTAATAAAATGTTTCAAGGAAACTGCCCTGGATAAAGAGGTTCATTCACTTTCTCATCTCCTTTTCGGTTTTTTCCTAGTTTTGTTTTTACTTTCTCGTATACGAAGTATACAAAGAGAAAGTATTGTAATCGTCAAAAAATTCGAACTCGAGATTTTGACGAATCTCCACGTTTTAGACCCCCATGAGTCCGAAAAACACAATTACGGCTGTCTGTCTGTGAACACGATAACTCGAAAACTATTAGACATACAGGGATGAAATTTGGTATGTGGTCTTTAAACATAATTTGTAGGTTTCTATCAAATTTTGGACAAAATCCGTCAACGGGAAGTCTGTCTGCTTGTATGTCCGCGGTCATGGGAACACTATAACTCAAAAACTTGAATAGCTAGATAGATAAAATTTGGTACACAGTTTTATCGTCATGAATGTAAGTCTGTATAAAATTTTGGGCCAAATCCGTCAAAGGGTTGACTGTCTGCCGGTCTGTATAATTTACTTTTGAAAAGAATCCGTTACCTCCACACGCATGCGTACTGGAAGCAAACTTCTGTGCATGCGAAATCTATGGAGTGAATTACGTCAGTTTGTCCTTGAGCCGTCCAAGAGCGGAAAATCGGTACGCATCTCTTTGAAATTGATTCTTTACCTAGTTTTTACTTGCGTACTGGAAGTAATTAATCTCTGTGCATGCATTAGCGTAGCTTGCTAGAAAATAAATATTGGTAAGTTTTAATACATACGCATCACTTTGAATTTGATTCTTCACCAAAATATTTTACAATCGCTATAATCTTCAATGAAAAACTTTCTGATAGTCATTGCATTCTAGGTTACAGTAGATTCGAATTTTTTATCCACGCAGGGGGAAGGGAAATGACAAATGTTTGAAAAGTATACGAGAAAGTTTAGGGGAGGCCACTCCCGCTGGTTTCCTCTTTGCATTTAATGTACTTTTATGTTTACGTATCGAAACTGAATGCACTCAAAGACTTATACATTTAATGACATTAAACACTTGCAAACAAATCCGATTTGTTTATAACCATCAAAAGGTTGATATTGTTTAGCAACGGATTCGGAAACCCCCCGCGCTTTTGCGCATGCGCTGGGCGGAGTTATTTTCATCAAAATAGGGGGGAAGTGAAGAATTGAAGGGTGATGTTTACATTTTACTGAGCGTGATCTCCGGGAATGCGCTCATGTGACTCAATGCCCGACACCCCTTTCCGGTGTAAAATCGTCCAAACGTGGTAGTCTCGGAATCCGTTGCTGAACAGTAAACATTAATGCAATAAATCAATGATATGAAATCAACTAATTTTATAAGTAAAGAAATAACAAAAAATGAAAATATTTTTTAAACCAGCGGGAGTGTTCTCCCTTAAACTTTCTCGTATATTTTCCCAAAAAGGTGCCGTTTTCTTCCCCCGCGTGGCTAAAAAAACTCGAACCTTCTGTTACCCAGCATCCAATGACTATCAGAAGGTTTTTCATTATACTGACTGAAAAATATCTAGGTAAAGAATTAAATTCAAAGAGATGCGCACCGAATAAAATGCATGTATCACACACTTCCACTCTTACCGGCTGAAGGACAAACTGACGTAATTCGCTACTCCGTAATGAAATTCCATTCCGTTCCTTTCGCGTGCACAGAAGATTGCTTCCAGTACGCATGCGCGTGGAGACAGCGGATTCTCTTCGAAAGTAAATTATACAGACCGACAGATAGACAACCCTTTGACGGATTTGGCCCAAAATTTTATACGGCCTACATTCGTGATGATAAAACTGTGTACAAAATTTTATCCATCTAGCTATTCAAGTTTTTGAGTTATAGTGTTCACAAGACCGCGGACAGACAGGCAGACTTCCCGTGGACGGATTTTGTCCAAAATTTCATAGAAACCTACAAATTATGTGTCAAGTTCACATACCAAATTTCATCCCTTTATCTCTAATAGTTTTCGAGTTATCGTGTTCATAGACACACAGACACACGGACACACAGACAGACATAATTCCAAAATTGTGTTTTTCGGACTCAGGGAGGTCTAAAACGTGGAGATTCGTCAACATCTCGAGTTCGAATTTTTTGACATTTACAATACTCTCTCTTTGCATACTTCGTATACGAGAAAGTAAAAATATAACAATTTGTAACAACAAACTTCATTGTTTTATTGGATTGTTTCCCCTGAAATATAGCTTCAACCTTCCCACTTTTCCATCTTTATGACTATTTTACGAGTCGTTTCACAATCCTATCTGCTGTTTAAGAAGAAGTAATCAAAACTTATCTTTGCATTCTAGACCAAAATAGCGAAATAATCCTATAAAATGCAACAAAAATAAATTTTAATGCTCTGTTGTTTCAACGTTTAAAGCGGATAACGTTATGAAAAAAATGCTTCTTATCTCTGAGCATAATTGTTCATAAAATGTGTTTGTCACCCCGCTCTGACATATGCAATACTACCCCTGTATAATTAATATATAGGTATGAGGTTATTATGAGGGTTGTTGATTCAGCACTTTTAATCGATTTTACCATTACGATAAGGAATTTTAGAAATATTAACTTTTAAATCCCCCTGTATCTTCTAAACTATAAATGCTACGAAAACAACGCATGACTTTTTTTGTAGGAAATTTCATATAGTTTAATTTTGTAACTGAGTGTTTTTCGATAGAGCCCATAGTTTTCGAGATGTTTAAGAAAAACTGAAAGCCCCCCCTTTAAACTCTGTACCCCCGCGCACCTCCCACCAGCGGGGACTTTTAGTATATCGTTTTGACACTACCCCCAACAACTGCGCCAAATTTCAAAACTACACCATTTTTTTTTCTATTCGTCGAATTTTGGCCTTCTTTGACTGGACTAATAAAGGCAAAAGTGAATGTGTGATGGCACTCTGCAGACAAACCACAGGACCTATTTTTTACTTTCTCGTATACGAAGTATACAAAGAGAAAGTATTGTAATCGTCAAAAAATTCGAACTCGAGATTTTGACGAATCTCCACGTTTTAGACCTTCCTGAGTCCGAAAAACACAATTTTGGAATTATGTCTGTCTGTGTGTGTGTCTGTGTGTGTGTCTGTGTGTGTGTCTGTGTGTGTGTCTGTGAACACGATAACTCGAAAACTATTAGAGATAAAGGGATGAAATTTGGTATGTAAACTTGAAACATAATTTGTAGGTTTCTATCAACTTTTGGACAAAATCCGTCCACGGGAAGTCTGTCTGTCTGTATGTTCGAGGTCATGCGAACGCTATAACTCAAAAACTTGAAAAGCCAGATCGATAAAATTTGGTACACAGTTTTATCGTCATGAATGTAGGTCCGTATAAAATTTTGGGCCAAATCCGTCAACGGGTTGACTGCCTGTCGGTTTGTATAATCGCATACTTATTAAGCCTTCGTTTCAAAACCATCTCCACGCGCATGCCTACTTAGCTATCTCTGGTATTAAGCGGGAGGATTACGTCCTTGAGACGGAGTTTGTGATTGATGTGTTTTTTCTACTGTTTTGCTTTCGCTCGCTCGTATAATAGCGGATCTTCCTGGAGTGTGATGGAAAATAAATATTGCTAAGTTTTAATACATAGGCATCTCTTTTAATATGATTCTTCACTTAAATATTTTACAATCACTATAATCTGCAATGAAAAACCTTCTGATATTCGTTGCATTCTGGATTACAGTAGGTTCGATTTTTTTTATCCACGCAAGGGGAGGGGAAATGACAAATTTTTGAGCAGTATACGAGAAAGTTTAGGGGAGGCCACTCCCACTGGTTTTATAAAGCTATCAAATTTGGCACAAATATAATTTGAAGTATAGCAATGTGCAGATCGGATTGATTTTTTATAAATTAATTACTTTGTAATCGTCAAAAAATTCGAACTCGAGATTTTGACGAATCTCTACGTTTTAGATCTCCCTGAGTCCGAAAAACATAATTTTGGAATTATGTCTGTGTGCCTGTCTGTGTGTGTGTGTGTGTGAACACGATAACTCGAAAACTATTAGAGCTATGGGGATGAAATTTGGTATGTGGTCTTTAAACATAATCAACAATGAAAAACCTTCTGATAGTCATTGCATTCTGGGTTACAGTTGGTTCGAACTTTTTATCAACGCAGGGGGAAGGGAAATGACAAATGTTTGAAAAGTATACGAGAAAGTTTAGGGGAGGCCACTCCCGCTGGTTTAAGAAGTTATTGCGATTAAAAATATGCGATTATACAGACCGACAGACAATCAGCCCTTCGATGGATTTGGTCAAAAATTTTATACGGACCTACATTCATGATGATAAAACTGAGTACCAAATTTTATCCATCTAGCTATTCAAGTTTCTGAGTTATAGTGTTCACATGAAAGCGGACAGACAGACTTCCCGTGGATGGATTTTGTCCAAAATTCGATAGAAACATACAAATTATGAGTAAAGATCGCATACCAAATTTCATCCCCGTAGCTCTAATAGTTTTTGAGTTATCGTGTTCACAGACAGACGATAATTCCAAAATTGTGTTTTTCGGATTCAGGGAGGTCTAAAACGTGGAGATTCGTCAAAATCTCGAGTTCGAATTTTTTGACGATTACAATTTTCTCTTTGTATACTTCGTATACGAGAAAGTAAAAACGCAGTAATTTTTTTTAATATGCAGTTACGGCCCTAAAAACTGACGTCCGGGGCATCTATACCCCATTTGGCCCCCGTTCGCTACGACACTGTTTAGCTAGTGGCGGCGACTTGGAAGGGTTTTGCTCTAACCCCCCACACACACTTTTTGCGGAAAAAAATTAAATTTTTGTTCCATTTTTCTCTGCATAAAACTAGGAATTATATATGTTACCGGCAATGTGTGAAATGCCGGCATTCTATAGAATTCCGGGCGTTTTTAGTCAAAGTATGAAATATGAGATTTATTGCATACTTTTCCTAGACATTGTATATAATACCTAGACATTCTATAGAATGACAAATACTATTTAGGCAAAGTATGAAAAAAAGTTCGTAATAAAGCTATTATTTAAAAGGCGCGCATTCCTCAAAAATACAAATGTTATTTAGAAAAAATGATAAAAGAGTACCATTAAAAAATCTTTTATTCAAAATTCGTAAAGCAAAATGAAAGCTTTCATATCAAAGTTTATGCCTTTCTTATTAAAGAAAAAAAATTGTGAATATACTTATTACATCAAGGAAGCAAATAATTTAATTTTGAATTGCACTTAACTTTATTTCTTATATAATCAAATCGGCGATTTATTTCATACTTTGCCGGTTTGTCATTCTATAGAATGCCTAGGAAATGTGTGAAATATAAATCGTTTCATACATTGCCGGTTAGTTTTGGGAATTATATACAGTGCCTAGGCATTCTATAGAATGCCGGATTTCAAACTTTGCCGGTAACATGAAAAACATGTAAAACCAGCGGGAGTGGTCTCCCCGAAACTTTCTCGTATACTCCTAACACATGTAGAGAAAACTAGAATAATAAAAGGCGTCAAATAAACTTCCGTCGCAAGTAAACCAAAGTTGGAACCACGCGTGGTTTGAAGGATCAAAACAAATTCAAATCCTCTGCTCATTCTTTTGCGCAACAGGACCTGGCGAGACTCCCTAAATGTTTGCTTCCTTACAAAATCACTCCAGAATTTGTTTTTGGCAAACTGCCAAGTTTCGGAGCGTCCCTTCCTTGCACAGGCATTGCCACTAGTAGGCATGCGCAGGGAGTAGAACAAGTATGCGATTATACAGACCGACAGACAGTCAACCCTTTGACAGATTTGGCCCAAAATTTTATACGTACCTACATTCATGACGATAAAACTGTGTATAAAATTTTATCCATCTGGCTTTTCAAGTTTTTGAGTTATAGCGTTCGCATGACCCCGAACATACAGACAGACAGACTTCCCGTTGACGGATTTTGTCCCAAAATTTGATAGAAACCTACAAATTATGTTTAAAGACCACATACCAAATTTCATCCCCGTAGCTCTAATAGTTTTCGAGTTATCGTGTTCACAGATACACACACAGACACACATACAGACACACACACAGACAGACATAATTCCAAAATTGTGTTTTTCGGACTCAGGGAGGTCTAAAACGTGGAGATTCGTCAAAATCTCGAGTTCGAACACTTTGACAATACTTTCTCTTTGTATGACGAAGTTTAAATATATGGAGCTAACTAATTTTGTAATAAATATTTAAATTTTTTTGTCTACCCGGGCACTTTTAGAGCGTCAAGATTCTTGCCCCAATCCCACTGTGTTTAGCATCAGCTTTTTCAAATTCCCATCTGTTTCAAAAGGCGGCAATGACTTGCGCAGCATCCGAAAAAGTTCAAGGTGGTTGCTGAATCGGGGCCTCCAGAGATCCTCGATTCACTCTCCTAAATGGGAAGTGACGTCGCTACGATGAATCACGTGATTTCCGCAGTCCGCGAAATGCGACACGTGACTCACCTTTGGCGCCGAAAGGGTGCGCGCGGTTTCGTATGTTCTGCGGCAAACTAAAAATAGACGCCAGGCTAGAACTGTAAACAAACGCGTGTTGGATCAAAAGTGACAGCAAACGTGTAGTTCAGTTGCGACGTTTTGAAAATGCATTTCATAAAAAATACATTCACATGTAGGGTTGCCATAATTACCAAGCTTTGATACGGGACGTTTAAGTGCTAAATAAATTAAACATGAAAAAAGTGTTACGGTCTATTTTACTCTGCTAAAAGATCAATAAAGTTTAAGTAGTCTGATAAAATGGACATGTACAATAATAAGAAAAAAGATGCAGAGCTAATTCCTTTTCATATTTTAAAATTGAATTTACTTTCTTGATTATATTTTGCTCCTTTCTCATAATTATAAAATTCGGCGCAAGTCAATTTAAAATTAATAATACGTCAAAATTGCTTCAATTGTCTCCACTGACAGCCTGCTTCTTTCGCCCAACCATTGAATTGGCATTAAGGAAAATATTATCTCTACATTTGCACTGTGGGCTATAATGGTAAATGCGTATTCGCATAGCTTTATTAGACGTGACTTCTGATCAATACACTTCGTATCTGCAAAAATCTTCAGCCATTTCTCTACCATACTCAATTTCATAGTTGCTTTGAAGTTTTGGTTATTTTTAGTTTATTTTTCTCTAAATAATCTTTTGTCGTATTGAAAAAAACTCCATTTAAACTTTTTACATCTCAGTCCATGTCATAAAACAAGATAAAGTCAACTTCATTTGAAGTTTTACGGAAGCAAATAAATTATCATAATAACAGCAATTTCATTGGCTTGAAATTTTTTTTGATTAAAATACATAATTATGTTTCATCACAATTTTACATTTCATTCCATGACATAAAACAAAAATAAATCAATTTTCTTTTTAAACCATAAACATTTCACTGCACCTTTTCACAAATTCGACCAAGTAGCACAAACAGGAAATACTCAAGGTGTCTAATATCACCATATGCATCTCAATTAAACCCAATTAACCAATTATTTGATCGCTGCACGGAATGTCGCCAAATTTGTCTGTCGAACAGTCAATCGAGATGCAATCTCCTACGGTTTTAGTTAAGTCTGACATGTGATTAAAAATGAAGTTAAATAAAAAAATTCAATACGACACTTTTAGCTATACAAACGGGTTGTTACAATCTGAGTGTTGCCAATATCGATCATTCTTACTTTTAAATATGCAATAGTACGTTCTATTTCTTCTCATTCAGGAACTTGGTTGAGAGTTACAGGGTTGCCATATTGGCCTTTTTAAGGCCAAATTATGGAGATATAGCCTTTTTTCAAAGCCCTTGGCCTTAGGAATTTTCCTTTGGCCTTAAGATTCATTTTTGGCCTTTTATTGGCTTTATTTTAGGTAATGACTTTTAGAGCAATTTTTTATTAACTTGTTTACTTAAATTAATTAATTCTAATTGATTATTAAATTTTTAAAATAATTTTTTGATATTACACTTTTCAAATTATATATAGTGAGCTGTCAAACGAAATAGCTATTGAATAGAACAAGGATGTTTTAAATTTTTTTCGTATAGAGTATACGAGAGTTTAGGAGACCATCCCGCTGGTTTTGTCCAGTTTTCCGGATGATTTCCAGGCTTTCAGGTCAAGTAAAAATACAAAGTAAGCAATCTTCTTAAAAAATTACTAAAAAAGGCTAATTTGATACTAATCAAATTGAAGACCTCATTGGTTTTTATGGAAAAGTAAGGTTATCCTTCACTTGAAAACTAATCCTAATCTTGATATGTGCAATGCTCTATTATTAAACTAAAATATGGGG
>BGPR01027580.1:0-14539 GCA_013235015.1 Araneus ventricosus
AAATTCACTGCGCTGGTGATGACATGGGCTTTATTCAAAGGCAATTACAAACGGCTATTAACAACATGACTGATTGGTCATCAAAAAATGGTTTTATTTTCTCGCCACAAAAAACAGTCTGTATGCATTTTTGTAGAAGGAGAGGATTACATCCAGATCCAGACTTCCAGTTAAATGGGTCACCTATTCCTATTGTGCAGGAGACTAAATTTTTAGGAATTATATTCGATACAAAACTAACATTTCGTTCACATATCAAACATTTAAAAACAAAATGCATCCGGACCTTAAACATCATGAAAGTCCTGTCGAGCACCTCTTGGGGTGCGGACAAAGTTTCGCTGATGAGGATCTATAGATCTCTTGTTCGTTCGAAGCTGGACTATGGAGTGCCAGTATATGGCTCTGCTGCCAAGTCCACTTTAAAAATGTTAGACTCTGTCCATCACCAAGGACTTCGTATAGCTACTGGAGCATTTAGAACTACTCCAATTCCTAGTCTTCATGTCATAAGTGGTGAACCATCTTTAGAACTTCGACGCCACAGACTATCTCTCTCGTACTTTTATAAAATTAAGAGCGATGAGTCTCATCCTCAACATTACAAGGTTATAAACCCCATTTTTGGGTCTTTATTTTCAGTCAGACTATCTTTTACTCCAACTTTTGGCTTCAGAATTGGGGAAGTCTTGAGGTACTTTGAAATTGAAGACTTCCCAGTGGTCTCAAATGTTGAAGATCCCCCTCCTTGGAAGGAGACGCAACTTGATTTTATTGACGATTTTTTACACTTTTTAAAACCAAGTACATCGGATATAGTATTTCAGCAACATTTCTATGACCACAGGCAACACTATTCTGATTATATCCCTATATACACCGACGGTTCGAAATCTGACAATCATGTCGGTTCGGCTGCTGTTTTTCCAGATTTCACAATCGCTGAGACACTTCATCCTTTCTGCTCTGTTTACACATCTGAACTCTATGCAATCTACTTGGGGCTTTTGAAAATTAGTACATTGAATTTTAAAAAAGCCATTATTTATACAGATTCTAGGAGTGGTATTAATGCTCTAAGAAGTGCTAAACATAATAAGCATCCTTTAGTGATGCAATGCCTTCACCTCCATCATACGCTCAAAAAATCCAAAATCAAATACTGTTGGATCCCTGGACATGTAGGAATTCCAGGAAATGAGCGTGCGGATAAGGCCGCAAAGAGTGCTAATGCATCTCGAGAAGCGTTTGTGCCTTTGATTGATGCCTTGCAGGCCGTTAAGCTATCTCAACATCGAGTATGGCAAAGAATCTGGGACGGGCAGTCAAACAATAAACTTTATAAAATACAGCCTTCAATCAAAGGTTTTGGAAACCTCACTATTAGGAAACACGATGTCATTTTGACAAGGCTAAGAGTAGGACATACATTTTTAACTCATCGCCACCTTTTACATTCTGATCCAGCCCCTATATGTAACGGGTGCAACTGCATTTTAAGTGTTGAGCATATTTTATGTCAGTGTAAAAACTTTTATTCTCAAAGACAAGCTCACTTTGGAGCACATATCATTGATTTAATTGACATCTTGGGGACCAATCCTGGCGTCAATTTTTTTACTTTTTTAAAGGAAGTACAATTTTTTAAATTCATTTAGTTCTCTCAATTGCAGCATTTTAAAATTTTTATGCGACTTGAAAACAACGAACGTTTGGCGCAGTATGGCCAAATTGGCCCTTGTGCCATTAAAACCACACCAACCAACCAACCAACCAACCAATCATTACAACATTGAAAAGTATTGCAAACTATACCTACAAATATTTTTAATAAATAAATAGAGGAACACTTTTACGGCATCTAAATTAATATGACTGTAAAGATAACTTTTTGAATTTTCCGATGGTGTAAATATCTTCTTTTCTTGCTATAATAATTTTGGAAGTTATCAAGGAGAAACGCCAAAATTTCGCTTAATTTTTAATTAATCAAAAATCTAATTAAAAATTTCTAAGAAAACGGCTCTGAGGTGCATACTCCGAACCCTTAAAGCATAGTTTCTTTTTGCCAAATTTCGTAGTTCTAGGTCCAGCGTTTTACCTTATAGAGCGCCAATACACACACGGACATTCTCTTTTATTATTAATAAAGGTAGAGATTAGTTTTTATCGTAACAGGAACTTTGGAACTTACCTTTCCCCGCTGAAAATGGCCTCAGCAGTCGTCATTATAATATGATCGACTAAACATTATGTCTCAGTGCAGTATACGTATGTAGTACTTGCAAACTGGGACAATTAGTGAGTTCCCTAGAAAGATTTGCAACAAACCTCTTGTCCCTCGAATTATCGCTAGCCATCCAGCTGAAGAAACAACGACAAAAACAACCACGTTAATTTGTTCGCCATTCTGGCGGGGGCTCCTCTCTTCCATCGCCTTACTATGTCTCAGTGTTGTATAAGAATATAGTACTGGAATATGAAGTGTCGTTTCTTGTTGGGGGTGGGGTTGTTAAAAAAACTACCCTTTTGTGCGTTTCTTTGTGTGGGTTGAATTTTTTCGGGCTTTTTTCATCAGTTTTTCTATATGGATTTTAAAGTACCTTTGAAATGAAAAAATATCTCTTTATAAATACCCCCGTCGGAAAATTGTATTCTTTATTTCTCACCAATAACACAGTTTTGTGAATTTTCCTTATTTTGGCTGGGTTCACTTTGTAAATTGATATTTTGTAATAATGTAATTATTCAGGATCATTCTGAGATGCATTTAAATTCCACCCCTGTTTTTGGGTGTAGAATGTGCAGTAGTTTGGTGTATTGTTGTATAAGCTATTGTATAATACGGGCTTATATTTTTATGTTTCCTAAATCCCCCCCAGCTCTTCTTGTCCCTAGAGACTGGTTGGCTGTTCCCTTTCCTGCTAACGGCAGTCTCTCTCTATCTCTATCTTTTCTCTTTTTAATTATTATTATTCCCCACCATCCCAACTAAGGGCCTTACACCTTTTCGGGTAGGCCGGGTCTGTGTGGGTTCCTTTCCTTTCCTAGAAAGATGTGCAACAAACCTCTTGCTCCTTGAATTATCGTTAGCCACCCAGCTGAAGGAACAACGATAAATAAAAACCACGCTAATTTGTTCGCCATCCTGGCAGGGTGGGTGCTCCTATCTTCCATCGCCTTAAATACGCATTTATGTCTCACCTATTACTACATTGCAAATAATTTTCTGGAAAGTCTAGATAAGAAAAGTTTCAAATTAAAAAAATCGAATGCATAGCATTCTGGACAGTCTATGATTTAAGACCCGGGGGCTTGAGCGCCTCAACCCCCCCTGGATCAGCTCTTGTATAGTCCAGTCGAATTGCATTTTGACATGGAAAAAATACATAACAGAAATTTTATTGTTCAAAGTTGTTGGATCGGCTACACAACTCAGTCATCGGCCCGCATAAGAGGGTGAGGAGGAGCGAAATTCGAAACCTCGTTTTTTGCGATTAAATAAAAGACTTTTAATCTGAGATGCAAAGTTTAAACGAGAATGTAAAAGGTACCTATAAAATGAGCCGTTGAGCGTTAAGGCAGCTGAAATAGGCCAGAAGTCATTGAAAACAGAGCGTTAATTTTCAAAAATTATTACTATTTTTTTCAATTAGAGCGATATGTTTGCAATTCTACTGCCGTTTTATAGGATGGAATATCTGGTAAAAATTTCAGATAGATATCTGTATTATTTTTTGAACAATTCAACTTTTCCGAATAAAACAGAAACATGCTTATAAGTACTTTTCTATCAATCCGAATTCACGTCGAACAAGAAACTGTTATTCTAAAGATAGTGTTTCACAATTTCAAATGTCATCTATATGGTCGGTTTTCAAAAAGAAGTTGTGAAAAATAACTTTTAAGCTATCATTTTGTGTCAATTATTATGCTTGAACGCATTCCGTCATGACGAAGAATTGTTTATAGCAAATAGTATATGATATCTAATAGAAAATATTTTAAATCTATGATCCCTATCCCGCCTCAAACCGCCCCATTCGACAGACGCCGGACTCGGGCGGTTTCGGGCGCCTGAGTGAAAATACGGGTGAAAAGTGGTTCATTTCTTTTTGTACCATTGATCGCCCAAACTTGGGTGTCGTCCTCCTGTAATTTCTGTAAAGAAAGGAAGGATTTCATGCTGTTTTGTGAACTCAAATTTACTTCAGTTTTTGAGGTACTGTAATACTCACTCTAACCGGATTCAGAGAGTTAAAAATTCAGTTTCGTTTTCTTATTATTTAATAAATTCAGATTTTTGAAAGAAAAATATTTTCTGGTTTTAAGTGTCTAAATAAAAGTTTGTATTTTTTAAAAATGATTTAATTTTTATTATTTTCTGTATTTTAATTTATAATATAATTTATAATTATAATCATGATAAATATTATGGAATCTTGCAAGAATTTCTTTTCTCAAATCCATTACATCGACACTTGTAAGGGATCGAAATTTTTTAAAATTTATCAGTTGAGTGATAATCAAGTCTGAAAATATTAAAATAGTGTATTGTGATAGGAAATACACAAATGTAAGAAATTTAGAATAATAGTCCATCTGGAAGTTTGTGGAAAATCAATCTTAGCAAACAAAAATTAATTCAATTTAAATAAAAAGTGTGTTAAATAGAATCAGTTCTGGTCGTTTTGGTGAAACTTTATTAATTTTCTTGTATAATTAATATACGAGATATGTTACATTGAAAATGTGTACCTGTATGAAAATAAAATTTCTATAATTAATTTCAAATGTCTGATGTGACTAATAGTCAGAATTTGGTTCCACCAAAAGCATAACTCGAAAAATATGAAATGTTTTCTAATATTTGCCGGTGAGTTTTATAAATAAAAAACTAAACTAAGATGCCCATAAAAATGAGAATTTTTAAACTTGGAAATATTTTACTCAACTGACTCTAGCTATTTGTTTTTCTAAAGTGAATGATCAGTAAAGAGACAAAAATTTCAAATTTCTTTCTTGCTTCTTTTTACATTATATTTAATGAACATTTAGATTTTTTGAAACCCTTTAATTCGTATCATTTATGCAGCATCTTGCTATGATGAGCTGGTTACTATTTCAATGTGAAAAACATTTTAAATATTTAATGGCTACATTTATAAATGGATATGGCTTTTCCAATACACCCATTAAACTGCATTGAGGTTTCTTTAATAAAGGAGTCCGACTGCTGTTTACTTTAAAAATGGACAAAATTCAATTTTAAGAGCCTTACTTTAAAGTGGGATAAGTTACAGAACTCAGAGACGATATTTTATTCTTATTCTCATCGTAAAAATATTTAAATCATGAGAAAACATCAAATACTTTGAATCTTCTTTACTTTGAATACTTTTTACGTTATTCTTATGTCGCAAAGTAGATGTAGTTATGAAAAAGAAATGTACGCTTATATTTAAAATAACAGCTCTTTTGTTGGTATTTTATAGAGGAAGAAACAGAACATAGCTACATATTAATTTTCTTTATATAACGCATGGTTTTAATATTAAGGGGGCATATTACGCAAAGAATGGACAAAATAATGATTTTCATTTTGTTGGCTTATTTCATTGCTCTTATATTTCTACTAATTGTATAAAAATTTCAAAATATTTCTTTTAATATTTAAGAAGTCATTTAAATTTTTATTTACGATGACTAATGAAAAACATGCGCAAGTGACAAATTTAAATGACTTTTTAACCATGTCGGACTTTTTTGCACTTCCTAGCCTTTTTTCTTTTTTAAGATAGATCTTTCAACTTTTTTGTACATGTTTATCGTTGTGTATATGCAAAAGTGTCCATTCAATAAACTGTCAGTTGCTTAGTTTCTTGTATGCAAGATAGAAAATTAGGTACTGCTCAAGTTCCTCATTTAAGGTAATGTGTCCCCTTAAATGATGAAATGTTATTTTTGGAGTATGGATTTATCTATTAGAAAAGAATTTTCACTAAACCATGAAATAAATACAATAAACTGAAAATTAAATAAAAAAATATCCGTCTCTAATAAAATACATTGGCAAGGCATAACACTGATTCGTTATTCAACAGACAGCAATAAAATGTTATCTCTTTTAAAATAAATATATCCACAAAATACAGGCACAGAACAACCAAAAAGCGGTAAAAATTTAGAATATTAATTGATCATCACCTTCAGTTTTGGGGGGCAAGTTAAAAGTCCAGTGTGTCCCAGATCTAGAAGACTCGTCACAGTTCACAAAAACGGGAACACTGTTCTAACTGGTAGTACTTGTTCCTTTGTGTTGAGCTTGCGTATTTGTAACATGAATAAATTTAAATATAAGAATCATTGAATTAAAATAGAGCAATATCGATATCCCACTGGCGATAAAATTATATTACCAACTAACGGCAGATTAAACACTGATGAACTGAGTAAACACGACTGATTAAAATTTATTTAGTGTTTCAGAATATATATTTTATTTATAACCATGGAAAACCATATAAACACTTTGAACGTGAAAGAAACGGGTCCTCGTATTTGCTAACTAAATATTCTAGTAGGTTTAGAGCTGGTATTCAATATAATTAAGTATAAATCCTTTCATTATTTTGAAATAAAATAATTGTTTAAATTTGTGAAAAAAATTTGACATTTATTTGATAGGATTTGATTTTAAAATGAGGAATACTGTTAGATTGCAAAAATTGCATCGGCATCATTTTTCGGTTTTGTCAGTATTTTTAATTAATTTAATTCTTCGCCACTAAAGTTTATTTCATCTCTTGTGGCATTTTTGACAATTTTTGAAATTCAAACAATAATTTTTAGCCATTTCTTTAAATATCTAAATTTTTCTTAATTATTTACTTTGTATTCGACTTAAATATTAATTGTCTTAACTTTTGTTGTTGTTTCCATTAATTTATCAACTTTATTAATTTTTATATTAAAATTTTTCAATGGGACTATTTCCTCGACATCTTGGTTCGCGTAGGTTTTTGGCGTTATTAGGTTTTGGCATTTTCACTAGAAGCGTATTCCTTTGTGATAATTTTGAATTGGAGTACGGTACAGTAAGGAGGTGTGTTTTTTCACCTGCGGGCTCCTGGAGGCCGTTGCGGCCTTCAGGGTGCTTGCCCCTGCTTTTTTATTCTGTTGGTTCCCGTAAAATGGCGAAGAAGGTGACCATCAAGAATTATTTCCATGTCCTTCTTCCAGTTAAAAGAATACGATTGAATATCAAGTCTGTTAATCAGAACGAGATTGAACTGCAGCGGTTTGTGTTCGCATTTGGAATAATGTTTGTCGAATTCCATTTGAGCTCTTCGTAATAATTACTCAAAGTTTGGGCTGTGGATATAATCCTTTTCAACAATCTGTAGATTGAATGAAATTTGAAGCAAACTGTGTTTATCCGATCTCAGTTATGGGATGGATCTATTCGAACTGCCATGCACAGCAATACAATAATAAGTGAACGGCCTGTTCCTCGCAGTTTTCTTTGTCGTGATAATTATGAAAATGAAGGAAGTTGTGGGCTTCTACTACACAGTTGTATCACCTATGAATAGCAAGAAAGTTTGTCGAATGTGAATGAAAAAAAGCGATCTTCAATGTTTGATTTCATCGTAAAAGTTTATGCCAAAAATAAACTTTGAAAGAAAGTATATATTATGTGTTGACGCTATGCTAGTGTGAATACGGCATTATTCATTATGTGTGTTAAATAAGTTTTCACGAACAAAGTGTGCCTTGGCATTGTTAACATATATCAATTTTTTTTAGAAGCAAAAAACATGTTTCTTGGATTTAAGTATTTGTGTTTTTAGTATTTTTTTTTTATATCGAGCCTGCAGCGCTTTTTGCTTTTGATGTGTAGCTACATTTATCATTTGTATTTTTATATTTAATATGTGCATCCAAAATACTATCTATTCATATTATGGCAGTAATACTTAGAATAATCATTTATTAATAAAAAGTATTTAAACTTAACAACCTGATTTAGTTTCAATTTCTAAAATTTGATATCACAACTTGCAAAGTGTTACCACTGTATGTAAATGATTTAATTTAGTAGCTAGGGTTTACAGGTCTGCAAAGGTAGGTGATTATATTAGTATTGCTAGAATTGCTTATCATTGTGTGTTATATATTTCAGTACCGAGAATTGATTAAAAAATTGACATATATATATATATATATATTAATTTAAATTTTATCTTTGGGCATCTACCGTGCTTTAACGTTTTAATATAATCCTAGCTACCCCATCCAATAAATACATAATCACATTTACATTACGTTACTTTTTTTTTAAACACATATGATTAGAAACTCATCATTTTATGGATTTTTAGCCAAGAAAAGAAATGCCAGTTATTAATTTTTTATTCAAGATTTAAGCTACTGAATTCTGAAGTCGATTTTTTCCCAATCGTTTTTTAGTGTTTATTTTTATTGAAGTGGTATAGAGTGCTAAAAATGAATGTCCTACGTCCTCTACATTTCTTATTATTCTTTTCGTATGTAGAGTTTAGTAAATCTAAAATTCTTCTTTTAACTGTTTTCTTATACTTTTCAAATATTCATTTCAAGACATATTTACATTGCAGAAAATTATTTAAAATCTGCTTATGTTTGTCTAGTAGAACTACATTTATATTTTGTTTAATTTCATATTCACACCTTCAAATCGGTTTATTTTGCAATAACAAACCTCAAAATTAAATCTACAGGTGTCACTGGTAACATAAACTAAACAGTCGTTTCAAAAACAGGTACAATCGGGATCAAATAAAAATATAAGATCATTCCGCCATCTTTATTTCAGGATTGCCCTTTGTGCAATGTTTTATTTCTCAATATACTTACATGAAAACTAGCTTAACTTTGATAAATTGTTATTAATGTTTAGGAAATTTCTGCTAAGTATTATCTGTCTCTTCTACGACATGCAACATAAATTAACTTTTATTTATTTGATAGCTGATACCCGCCACTTCGTTCGAGAAGTATAATTATTGGGACCTTCTGTATTTCCAGTCTTCAAGATATTAACCCGCGAGGACGTGCGTTCTTACACTTACTCGAAGACGCGCGTGGGGCTTCGGAGGCACTAGGTCCTGTTTTTCTAACCAAATCCCATTTTCTGTCTAATTAGTTTTCAGAATTCGGCTTATGATCTCTAACCAATTCCAGAGAAAAAATTCTTTATTTTCTTCGTTATCGATTCCTAATTAGTTGACTTTCAACTAGAAACTTTTCTAATGTTCACATCTCATATTTGTAGTTCGAATAGCAATCTGTCTGGTCTCTTTAGCAATTCTACACAGAAACGGGCGTTTCCGAGGCCCGACCGTCTGTTTTCCGAGATAAAAAATGAGGAAATAATTCTTAAAATATCTGTGGTCAGTAAGCAAACGACCTTGAATGCAGCTACAGTGAATCTTTCAGGGATCAATTTTCTGTAATAAATTCTTGCAGACACTGCGCTTCAAAAGCCCGATGCGCGTACTCCCGGGTTAATGTAACAGAACCTCTTTATAAACAACATTTTTGGTTTTAAATTCTGGCAGCAGGATGATAAGGCTGCCATGTTAACTACTGTAAAACTGCTTGCGAACTCATGGCTGGAGTATCTAATGAGTTTTAGGTGTTTCAACCCAGATAGCGATTTTAGTTTGCAGCAAACTTGCAGCAGTCTTGCACTGCAAATCTGAAAGCTTACAGAAAGGTTGACACGACAAGAGTGCAAGTGTGAAACAAGCTTGCAGCAAGTTAACGCAAGCTTCGAAGTCACCACGCGACGAACTTGCAGCAAGCTTGCCACGTCAAACTCATTGCAAACATAGCAAAAACAGAGTATGAAAAAGACCTCAGATTAGAACTCGCGACCTAGCGCTTGCTAGCATGACGCTCTAAACTACTCAGCCAGCTAGACTAAGAGAGGAGAAGATATTTTACTCCTTTCTTGATTTCATTAATTTTTTAAATTTTGTGTTGAGAACATGATTTGAAATCAAAGAGAGAGCGATTTTCGCTAATAACTACGTTTTGCTAGTAGAATAAATTATAAAATTAAGTTTCAAAAGTAATTAGTTTTAAAATGGGACAAAATGTAAGTTATTATTTTTCAACAAACATTGATTGTTTTTAAGGTCTAATTTTGTTTATAAACGTTAAAATTTCAACATTAAGAAAAAGGCGATATAGTTTTCTTTAAAGTGCGAGTTCTATATTTAGTAAAAAGATGGAAAATGTTTCAAATTTTTTTTATAAAAAGGTTAGTTTTTTCACAAATTATCATTGATTTATTGAATTAATAAAAAGAAGGACGGTCTAGGAGAAGCTATTAAAAAGTTGTCACGGCGAACTTGTGGCAAACTCGTTTTGCAAGTGAGGGTGGCGATTCTGCATTGTTAGTTTGCCACAAGTTCGCTTCAAGCTTGACGCGTCAAATTTGCCATGACAAGGTAATATCAAATAAAAATCAAACTTGCTGCAAACGTACGTGCTATCTGGGAAGGTGGCACCCTTCTTGCTACATTTGGAGAGGCACTGCAGAGAGTGAAAATAATTTGTTTTACAGGTGATTTTAATGAAGGGCACTTTGATGTATAATACGGAAGAAAAATTCTCTTCGCATTCCATTGTTTGTAGATGATTGTTGCATGTTGTCAGAGCTAACTGGTTTTGTTGATTCCAACAACGGTATTAAAACATCAAAGGGCCTCTCATGAAAATCTCCTGTAAAACGAATCCTTTTCATTCCCTGTAGTGCTCTCCAAATTTGGGAAGAAGAGAAGGGTGCCACGTTGAAACACCTAAAACTCATAAGGTAATATCTCACTAGCCATCATAAGTTCGCAAGTAGTTCCACAGATGTCAATCTTTGATATTTCAGTGAGGTACAAACGTTTAGTACCATGAGGGGCTCCAGACCGCTGCTGAGTAAAGCACTTGAACATTTGCCAATTGTTGTTTACATGTCTCACAACGTCAGCCCAAATTTCAGCCATCACTGAAACATCATCGTACACCAGATAGAACAGGGAGGAGAAGAACCAGGCGCCGTCACCACGTATTTTTATTATTCTGCAAGGGATCTGTGTAATCTGTTGATAACAATAATATTTCAATGTCCGGGATAAGAGGATTTTCAAATCTATACTTATAAAAGGAGATGTTTGCGTGCGTGCGCGCGATGTCCAGACAAATATGTAGCACTCACAGTCATGAAATTCCACACACAGGTAGTCGTAAAGGTGACTCAATGCACCTTGAAGCCGAAATTTTAAAATTCCGTCTAGAAATTTTTTATTTAATTTTTTTGTGTTGTTTTCGTTCATTTTTGGCACGTTTACGGCAGTAGTATCTTTTCTAATGATCGTTGAAAAACAATCAATGCACCATCGGATAGAACAAACAATTTTCGTTCTAATGAAGTTTGTTTTTGATCTTCAAACGCAATTTACTGAATTTTGTGAAATTTTTAAATAATAGTCAGTTTTGCCATTAAAATTTATTTTTTGTTTTTAAATTTGCTGCATCCAACGTTCTAATAATAATATTATTTTCAATTTTTTCGTTTATAACCGGAACGGTTTTGTCGTGTTTAAAATAAGAACGGTTAAAATATCTTTTCTCGTTTTTTAATTAATTTTTTCCTGGTTAGTTGAAAGATATTTTTATCTACCGAGCTCCCTCCCGCGAAACTTTTCAAGAACGTTGTAGGCAATTCATTGGCTGAAGGTACAAAACGCAGGTGACGTCATAACCTTCAACTGAATGACTTCGATTATTATTTTCGGCAGTGTATTAACGTGTTTATTTCTCGCGGATTTTATTTTCTTTATAATAATCATTTTCACGTTGCAATTTGTTAACATTGTTTCGGATTAACGTACTCCGTATTCCTACAGTTAAAATGGCATTATCGCGAGGGAAAAAATAGGAGGGAAAATCAATAATGTGTATCTTTTGTTTTATTTTCAGAACTTTTTCATGCCATTGTGGGTGTTTTTTTATTTTGTTGATGTGCAGATTCCATGGGCAATGCCGTGCGCGTACTGCTAGTAATTTATACACATAATCCGTTTTGTGTCGAAAGAAATTTAGATATAAAGTCAAATAAATCAGAAAACGTTCACGTCTACCTCAGTTTCCTGGGCAGGAAGCGATTCAAGAAATGGGGAACTTCTATCTGAAAGTATAATTATTGAACCGATATCCATATTCAATGAAGAAAAGGCCAATATAAAGAAACAATCTCTATTGGCAATGGAAAAATCTAAACTATTCACACTCTTTTTACAAAAATATTAATCTTTCGCCATTGAATTTAAACAAAATAATTCTTGTTTACAATTTTACAACATGTTTCAAACAATACGTTCAAAATATTAATTATTTATATTTTAGGATCCAGTTTACTTCGCGCAATGACCGTACTTGGAAGTCGTGACTATTTTATTGTCTGAAACGTTTAATTAAAATGAAAATATGTGAGTCAAGTGAGCTAAATGATTTTTAACACTTTTATCGCCATATGAACCGTCACATCTATTCAGATCTATTTTCTTATTAGATGACCCCTTCTCTACTGTATTTAAGAGATGGCAGAAAAGGGTCATCTATTTAGATAGATGGTTTGAATCTCAGACGTGAGTCATGTCGGTTAACGTGTGAAGTTATTTGTAAAACGTGAAACGTGTTAACGTATCAAATAAGTTCCTTAAAGATCTGTACCAAGATTCTTTTCCTAATGTGTATTCTAGATTCAATTATATTGAAAGGTTCTCGTTGTATAAATTTTATAAAACTTTTAACAGGATCTCTGGTGAACTGGACATTTATCATACGTCTCCAATTGTTTTTAAATCTAATTGTTTTCAACTTTTAAATACATGACCTGAATTCTTTATCTTTTCTTACACTTGACAATACATATTAAGATTTTTGTACGTTGATCTAGTGTTTGACTTTTTGACCCTTGCTTTTTAAATGATTTTTGATTTGGTGTTCTAAATTTTTTAAAAAATTGTGTGATTTATTTTATAATTTTAATGTGACGGTGTGCAATGTGGACTTTTGGAGCCTCAGTGTATTTTTGGTTCTTTTGTAAATGTGTGTTTTCATTTTAAAAACTATATGTGTTTACATTTTTGTATTTGATGTGGTTTTGAGCTTTGAACTGTTGTATTCTCTGCAGTTACTTTTTTTCTTTGTGTTTTAATTCACTTTGTAGTTTGTGTTTTTTGTATGTTTTTGATCATTCACTCTGTAAATGGTGACATCTCTGTAGCGTGCTTTCTTTGAATAAATAAATTAAAACCGACGTAAGATAATTTTCCTTAGAAATAGTTAATTTTTTTTAAATAACATGAAATTTAATTAAGTGTGTGTGGTGTTTCAGAGTGATTTATATAGATAAGCACTCGACGGAATTCCAACACAAAATTGTCTGAATCTTTATTTTTTGTAAAATGAGAAAATCTATTGTATGAAAGATTTTTAGGATCTAGTAATTTCTCAAAACTGCCCTAAAAGATTTTTTAAAACAGCAGATAGCTTATTTTTTCAAAAGTTATTAATAATTTCTTTAAAATGTTTGTTTTATTTGGTGTAATGGCACAAGTGTCTATTTGGTGATACTGCGCCAAACGTTCGTTGTTTTGAAATCTCATAAAATTTTAGAAACAACGCATCTGTTAGAACTAAATTTAATTTTATCTTAAGAATTATGCAAAATTAATCGTTAAGAATGGTACAAAACACACTGAAACCTCCGTCTACAATTAAATTAGAAATTATTCTTAAAAGAATAGAAATGGAACAAGAAATTCATGCTCGAGGATAAGAATTTCGGCAAATAGGCTAAATTTGAAGCGGTAAAAGATGTCTTTCTTTCATGTCTGCCATGTTTTCAGAGAGACAAAGTAGGAATCCATATTAAACTATTACTGTAAGGATTTAACAGCGCTAGTAAAAGCGCGCGAGAACGGCATTCATGTAGTATCAAATATATCTAGTGTTTTCTTTGTTACTGTAAGCATAATTTACTGTAAGGATATCGTCCGCGATGTGAGAACATGAGTTAGTGTTTCACATTTGGCTTGTTTTAAACGGTAAATGAGGTCTTCTTCGCATGGATATTGCATTTCAAAACATTTTCAAAAATTAATTAATATTAAACAAATCGTCGCTGGAATCAATGGAAATTCAGTTGGCGTCACTGAAAAGCTAATTGTCGCTATCTTTAAGATGATGTAAAAATGTTTTTGAGCTTATTATAGCGGGAAAAAGTTAAAATTTAGGATAATTTTTTATTAATTTAAATTCTAATTAAAATTACAAAAAAAATCCTTTCTTAGTGAGCACCTACTACACAAGAAACAACCTCGTTCCAAATTTCAAGTTTTTTGTCCCAATGATTTGAGATATTTGATGATAGTCCCTTTCTCTTTTATATATATATATATATATATATATATATATATATATATATATATAT
>BGPR01027582.1:0-14414 GCA_013235015.1 Araneus ventricosus
CCCGCAGCCGTTCACATCATCTCCAGTGCTCCCTACGGACACGGAGGTTATGCAGGTGCTGCTGGACTGGGTTATGCCGGAGTTGGAGGTGCAGGATACGGTTATGGAGGAGTTGGAGCAGCCGGATTGGGATATGGAAATGGTGGTCTTGGAACAGCTGGTGTAGGATACGGAAATGGTGGTCTAGGAGGATATGGAGGTCTCGGCTATGGAGGTTATGGTCTCGGAAACGGACTCCTCGGTGGCCTAGGATACGCACGATATGGTTATTAGGCTCAATTTTGTTACGATATGTTTTAACTGAAATAAATATTTATTTTGTTCATTTTGGAATATTTTTTCATATATATTCTATATCATTAGATTAGTGTTTATTAGAATATATATTATTCTAATGAACATTTTATTGGCATTAAATATTTCTATAGAATTTCTCTTACTATCGAATATTATAAAAATGATTCATTTAATATTTGACAATTATTCAATGATCGATAATTTTTACTATTCTTAAATATGCGTTCTTCTCATGAAAAGTTTGTTAGTACTTATTGATCATGTTATTTATTAGGAGTTGGAAACATATAGGACACTTTGGTTGGAAATATCATTTGATGCCTTTTGTCAAGAGGAACACTAAAATTTTAAAATCAAAAGTTTGTTAATTGATCCGGTACAATTAATCCTTTCTGGCAATTGATTACAAATATTTCTTTGTTGTAATTAACTGCCTTTGTTTACTAGGCTACAACTAAAGGCAATAATTAGTTTCAAGAGTGTTACGAAAATATACTTACTCCACTCTCGGCATTTGTCCAGATTTACGCATACAATGGTAAAATAGAATACTTTTGTAACTTCAAATTTTTTGAATAAATAAAACAATAAGTCTCTTTATTCCTAAGTATTCGAAAAACAGGATATCCTTTTATACTTTTGAGGCATTTATTTAGCTGATGCTTGCTCAACTACGGAATTAGAACACTTTAAAATACAATAAAATTATAATTTCTATATTAGTTGGAATGTATTTTCAAAATTTTCAAATAAGAAGTAAAAGGAAAATAAGCACTATATATATATGATCATTTTTAACCAAATGGCATTTTAATTTCTAAATCTTTATTTCGTAAAACATCATATATTTCCTCCATTTAATTTTGGATGTGTAGTTTCTTTTATGCGATTTAAGATAGAAGAATAATTCTGAATAATCAAGATATAAACATAAGATTATTTTCCATATTTGACAGTTAATAAACTATCAATTCTTCAGTGGAAATTTCGACATTCACAGAATTTGTGGATAACCCTTTTCCATAGTTGCGCAACAGATTTTAAACTGTTAGTGCAAAACAGTTATGCAATACACGATGCAATAACAATTTTGTGTTTGGTTGGGGCTTATGTTGTATTACAAAATCATGAAAACTTCGCTTCTCAAGGCGTTCTAACATGTTTTGACTTTAATCACCTGACAAATTGTAATTTAATATGTCCTACTTCATTATGATACGAACGAAGGAACAGGTGCATTACAAATGACTAAATAGATAAATCCAAAGGCTCTCGAAATAAAAACGATTTTTTCCTTTTACCTTCTCTAAATCTAGAAAACATCTTTTTTATCAGCTATTATAACGGGCTTTAACCCCTTCCGCCCCGGCGTCCTAGTATTAGGACACATCTTTATATTACTCTAGATTCCACATTTTTAAGAACTTCAAAACCCTAGGTCACACTAATTATGCTTTCATTTCTGCAAAAATTTTGCATCATAGTCATAACAGAGAAAATAATGGAGGTTTCTGACCATCTGCAGTCAAAACGCAAGTGGATGTTTTTCGAGTCCTCAAAAAGATTATATTTAATCCTCTGCTTTCTCAAAAATTCTTTCATATAGATCGTGCCATTTCTAAATGATTAAGTGCTTTTAACTTAAAAATAATGATAAATTGCACTAAAAATGAGGCTCAAACATTTATTCTACTAATAGGACATCAGGCCTTGGAGCAGACAAAATGACTTGTCTGTTCTAAGATCTTTGTATACTTGTTCCATTATTAGAACAGCAGGTACACTTGTTCCATTATTAGAACACCAGGTACACTTGTTCCATTATTAGAACACCAGGTACACTTGTTCCATTATTAGAACACCAGTTACACTTGTTCCATTATTAGAACACCAGTTACACTTCTTCCATTATTATAACACCAGGTACACTTCTTCCATTATTATAACACCAGGTACACTTGCTCCATTATTAGAACACCAGGTACACTTGATCCATTATTAGAACACCAGGCGTCTATAGTACAAAACTTTTGCTCTGTTTTACGATTAACAATATTTCCTCTCAAAAATGTTTGGATATTTTACAGTTATTCAATTATTAACCATAAAAATTGATACAAAGTTATAAAGGATGGACGAGGTATTTCAGATAAATATGCTACAGAAGCTGGCAAATTCGCTCTAGTGAAATGGTACGGGAATCGTGCAGAAGTAGTGAAAAGATGGAGCAAAAAAGATGTCACTTTTGTTGAAGTTTTGAGACATGAAATTGTAAAGTTTTACAATAAAAGTATGTGGGGTGGACAAGCATGATTTATTAATGTCAGTGTACCGAACATCTATAAGGAGCAAAAAATAGACACTTCTCATCATCTTTCATTATTTCAATATGACTATGATAAAAAAATTAAATAGATTTACTGGACTTCACATTTCAAATAGCAGAAGGTCTCTCAGTTTCAAATCAGTCAGCAGCTCTACCAAACCCGGACTTCCATCAGGTAATAGCCCTGTTGTACTACCTCCAAAGAAAAAGTTAAATCCATCTGTCAGACCTTGTAATGACGTGAGATTTGTTGGGATAAGCCACATGATTGAAAGATGTTCAAAGCAACAAAGATGCAAATAGGAAGGTTGCACTTTCAAAACTACGTCTTTTTGTGAGAAATGTGAAGCATATTGATGTTTCCAAACTCAAAGAAATTGTTTCAAATCATTTCATGCAAAATAATTGTAAATTTAACTTAAATTTTTTTCTTTATACTTAATTGAAGCCTGATGTCCTATTATTAGGACATTTAATTAATTTACTAATTGACAAAAAATATAATATTTCATATTTAAGTTACTTATATATAATATAGCATATTTAACCATTCACTGATTTTTTGTCTGTCCTGCGCATAATTCAAGGCCGAAGTGGTTAATAAGAGATATTAAATTTCGTTTAACCATAACCAAATGGCTTATCAACAAAACTCTTAAAAATATCTAACTAAATACTGATATTAACAAGTAATAAAGTTCACAGATTAATATGAAATCCACTTTCCTGGATATATTATAAAAATATTCAAAATTGCAATGATTAAAACGATACTCAAGACTACAGTATTCTTTGGCAGATGTTACACCAAAATAGCAGCTGTCGTCATATACCATGTTTACAAAAGGAATATTGAATATCTGATGTATGGGGTGAAAATGTTAAGTTGGAAAGACGCTACGATCTAAACTATTTCTTCAGATGGTTACAATGTATTTCAACAGATTATGATAAAAAGAAACACGATTTCGCACTGACAAAATAGTTTAAATTGCAAGATACAAAATTTGTTCTTTTGCTATAAAGGAAACGAAATGTTATTTGACGAAATGGAAGACATGTTACAGGTCAAAAAACATTATTAATGTTTGAATAAATGACATTTGTACACTTGCTAATAAACTCATTTTAAAACGTTTTCAAAAATTTCGCTTAAATTGTATATATCTTAGTTTACCGCTTTTAGCAAAGTGTAAATATAACACGCGATGAATTTAAATTAAACACTCTCCAAACCTATCACAAAATAAGTTCAGATCCGATATCGACAGTTTTACTATGTCAAATAAATTAATAAAATGTTTAAACTAAAGTGGAGCAGTGATTAAAAAATATGGCGAGACTGAATAATACAGCAAAAAATGTGATTGTATAAAAATAAAACAGAAAAAAATAAAGATGAAACATAAATGGTCAAAACAAGAGAAAGTAAAAAATAAATAATAAAAGATAGAGATACTTATGAAGATGCTTGACGGAGATATGATAGCACTCATGCGAAAAGATCTCTATTCTGATACATCTCGGTTTATTCCGACGCTTAGCCTAGAACTAGTTGAAACAAGAAGCGATAGGAATCTAAATAATGAAAACCCGAAGTCGGATAACGGAGTGATATTTTTGCACTTCGCGCCAAAATTTTAATTTTCACTTATGTCAGACTCATGAAAAAAAAACTTAAATATAAGCATCGTTAAAGTAGAAAACGAGATATTGGAAATTATTTTTTTCGGTGCAACGTTTTTGGCTTGGTTATTTTTTTGGCATTATATGGTGGAGAAAGCCATTCTTCGTTGGACAGTGTCAATGCATGCTTAGATATAATGGGTAGTTAAGATTTTCATCTATTCAGAAGGTCGCTGTTGGAGCGAAAAGATAATTCTATGCTAAGTTAGCTGAAAAGCGTTTCTATAATGATAAGTACCACAACTCAGAATTTAACTATTAAAACAAAGAGTTGAGCAAATATTTCCATAATAAGAAGGAAAAATTATATTGGATAAAGCAATGCATTGGAACAATTGGTATACAATTTTGAATGTTGTAAACTAGCAAAAATGTTTTTTGAAAGCACTTTAATAAAAATGTCGAAAAGATGATAAAGGAGACAGTTTTAAACGGACACCAACATTGGCATATATAATCCTAGTTATGTATCTAAGGAAAATCAAGAATGTCAGAAAGGTATAAAGCATAAAATCTGTAGGAAAAACTTTTGTAAGTTGTATCGAAATCGATCAACTTAGTGAATCTTCTAATAAAAGATATTTTCTTTTACTTTTCAACATATTCATTTAATTATTCCCACATATCAAACTATCTCTTCTAATTCTCAAGATACATTTTCGCCATTCATAAGCGTTTATGATGACAATGATATGCGTCTGGGAAAATACCACTAATGAGATTACATTTTTTCTTTACTTCCTTCTATCATTATTTTACTTACCTCAACTGGTATATTTATTTATTATTAAAAATGACATACTTCTCGTGGGCCACAAATGTACAACACGAGGCTTACAGAAGTAAGTAGGGGGAATGCGGGAGCATTGATACACTTTTTTGTGGAAAGCTAACAAATTATTTCACCACAAATAATAATTAGAATTAATACGCTATATTTATGCATTTGTAAATCTAATATATAGGATTTCAATCGAGTTTTGGTCAGAAATGACATAATAAAATACTTATTACACTTTTTTTCCTATAAGTGGATTTGTATGAATCTGCTCCATACTAGGGGTACATTGATGCACACGAAATATTGAAAAGAATGATGATTAATAGGCGTGGGATCTTTACAAAATTTGTTTCATCAATAAACATTGTATCCCATATCAAGGTATAAAAGTTTAACAAAGCAACACACACACTTTTATTTTATTCAAAATTTTTAATGAGACCGGAAAAATGAAACAATAATGCTTCAGAAAAAAATTAACTGAACAAATAATAAAGGAGAATGAGTGTGTTTGTCTTAATACTTTGGACGGAGAGAACGTGTACCTCGATGCCATTTTTTTAAATTTTAATGAATTAAAAAAATCAAGGGAAATTTTCGCGTTCTTCCTTGATGACTTGCGAAAATATTTAGCACAAAAATAATTTTCACACCATCTAAAATGCAAATCATTATCTTTTCGAAGATATTAAGTTTCCGTACAATCTTTCTTTCTAATTTTAATGAATTTGTAAAAAAATATTTTAAACTTTAATTTACAATTGCTTTCATTTTTGCAATGAAATCCAAACTGTTGTCTCTTAGATAGATCATTTTTACGTTTCTTTCCATTTCTGAAGACGATTTTGCATAGTTGCGTTTAAGCACATTGATGCACACAGAAGACGCGCGTCAATGTAACCCGGAGTCAATTGTATCAATCTGCTCCAAGATTTTTTCTACATAAAACAAGTGGTCACGCAAAAACAACCTCAAAACTTATTATAGTTCAGAAAAATAAATGTTTTCTCTCTTTTTGGAGTAGATTCCCTGGCAGGAAAGCTTAATTAGTTAAAGAAATCACACAACACATACCGAGAGAAAAATTTACTTAGACGAGAAGATTAGTAGTCCGATTCATTTGTAAATTAACTTGTGACTAAACATGGCCGAAAAACATACCGTGTGTGTTACGGTGGCACATATATGAGGGGATGTGAACATAATGAACCATTCCAATCATCAAAACTTATGGACTCTATCAATGTTCCTTCGAATCAATCTACCAGAACTCCCCCTATTCAAAAAAATTCACTTATTGAAAAACACACAATTCTTTACACAAAAAATTAAAATATAAGTTAGGAAGAAAATTAAAAGAAGTATTGAAAACGAACAAATAATGCAAAATAATTAAATGAAGTAGATAAGGCAAAGTACAAAAAGCTAAAAAATATCAAAAAAAGTCATACTGAACTCCATTAAGAATTGAAAGTCAAATCTTCATAATCAAAAAATCAAAATTTTACGAGAGTACTCAAAAGTAAAGGGCACAAAATACCTTCAGAGAAGAAGAGAATGAAAAAATTTATAACAAATAAAAAGGGGGAAGGATGCATAAAAAAACAATCGGAGAAGAAGGAAACAAAGATTATTGTAGTAATATTGATCAAAACAGTTTTATATTAGGTGCAAAAATTTTTCTAATCAGTAGGAAAACCATTATTTATATTTACAAGCGTGAAAGCTGGTCGCCGAAGGCCGCTGTTATGGAATAAAGTATATCTAAAATAAAGGCAATAATTCATGCTTTTACTTTACATCCACTCATGTCCAATTTTCATGTCAACTCAGCAGAAAAAAATTCGCCGTGTAAAACTACTGTTAAATTACCTAAATTTTCTAATTTTTTTATTGATATTTTATATAACAGACTGTTTTACTACGACGTTCATAAAAGTTCTTCATCTACATAAGGAAATAAATCTCTTTAATTCTTGCAAAAAATTAATTGTTTGCAATATTTAACATTAAATTTGGAATAAAAACATAAATGCTAAAATATTATTTCTTTTCTAAAGGCAACGATTCCTTTTTACCATTATATCCATTAAAATCTGACGTGCTGAATGTTCTCTGTGAAAAGATAAAATCACTATGCAAGAATGCGACTAAATACCATAATTTTATTCATTATTTGAATATTTTTAACTATCAAGCTGCTTTACAATAAATTTAATAAATGTGCAACTTCAGCTGTATTCAAGATAAGTGATTTTTAAGTTTTGGCATAAAAATTCATTTTTTAACAATGTTTAGTAATGAACTTGACATTATAGGAAATGAAATTTTCTCTGGAAACCGTAAATGATGCAACTAAGTTATCAAATTGACATAGCTGCGATTTATTTTCACAATCGGGTCGCGAACGCCTGATGGGATTAAATATGCATTAGACGAAATTTCATTCATGCAGAACATATTTCATTTCCGAATCTAGTACAAAATATTTTTTATTTCAAATCTCGTGTTATAAATACGTCAGAACTCTACAGATTAGTATCAGTTGTTTCAAGTTTCTTGATAAACCAACTTCAAAATGATCTCTCAGGTAATATTTGCGAACTGCAGGTATAATACTTTAAAGTGGAAGTATATTCTCTGAAGTTACCTTCAGTTATTCCGAGTTATTGTTTCATTTCATTTGTTGACTTTCTCAATTTAAACAAAAAGCAAGCATTCTTATTTACAAATTATTAAAAGGATTTCTTTAATTCTTATTAAATTTAGTTGGAAATATAATAATATTTATGAGAATATTGGAGTATTAATTTCTAATAATTCCATTTATTTTTAAAGTCTAAGATCAGTTTGATTTAGAAAGTTTGTTAAGAAGTTTTTTAAAACTCTTGTTCGAACAGCCGTACTGGTTCATTAAAAATATCACTTTCTAATTCGTAATTTTTGTCAAAAAACTTTAAAAATTTGTTTAAAATTTAAATACCGTTTATTTGCCATTTTATCAAACCTTTTTGACACTCTAAATTGCATTTGTTCAATATCAGCTTTTCATATATATTTGTATTCAACCTCCACGTTTATATGAAGTCTTTATGAGGAGATACACAGCTTTTGCACTGCCTTTATAAAAATAACTTAATTCAATAATACCATCGAAGACGATTAGGAGAAACAATTAGAAAAGAAAACCATGCTAACAGTTTGCTAACTATTTGAAGGCTACGGTGGCTTGGCGAAAATGTCCCAGCTTTGAGAGATTCCAGGCTTGAAACTTGATTCTACCAAAGATTTGCCTTTCTTGGAGGTCGGGGATTTGGAATATGTCGAGGATCACACATCCTTCCACTGGTGTAGAGAGAAAGTTTGGAGAGAGCAGTGCCGGCTCAGGTGTTCTCTTTATCATCTGACCATGGTTCGAAATTACGAGTTCCATCCAAAAACAGCCCTGATATTTGTTCAAAACGTTAATATAACCAAGCTAAACCCAACTGTTTCAATCACGGCTTTTCCTTCCAACCTCTAATCGTTACTGCACTGTACTATTGCTCAAAATAAAAGTGCTTAAAAGATGAAAATGTACGCGAAAATTGCTTTCTCTTTTGAATAAGATTTTTTCCATTTTTTTAATTAATAAAGTAGGTTTTGGAGAAATGCTTAAAATATACTCATGTGTTCCTCTTTACTTCAGGCATTCATCTTGGCAGCTTTGGCAGTGGCTGCTTTCGCCAGTCTGCATCATGAGGTAAGTATACAGTTTTTTAGCGATTTTCATTTTAATCACGATTCTTCAATACTTGAACTCTCTACTAAGCTATTTTCCGATAATTTAAGATTTTACCACAATCTGGAACTGATTGTTCTGGATTTTTTAATTATTAAATTATTTTTTCTGGAAAGTTTTTAAGATAATTTGTGTTCTAAGCGGTTCTTATTGAAATTACTTCTACGAAATAATTCTAGGGCAAATTAAACAATTTTTCTTCAAATTTAAAATAACAAGGCATTACAAATACGTTGTGCACCTCAGTTTAATAATACTTTTTGAATATTTGTAATGTTTTTAATCGACAGTTTCGTAAAAGAAAATTGTCGATATTAATTTTAATTGTAGTGTCGAGAAGGTAGTAAATTGCAATTATTCTTTTTTTTTGTTTGAATGGCGTATCGAAATGTAACAATATTCTTCTTTACTTTTTTCCCTTAGAAAATTTTTAACAATTAAGCATGTTGACTTCGATTCCCTGTTCCAAAATCGACTGTAAATATGTAATGTTATTAGTTAAAAGAGAAGAATCAGAAGATGTTACACTTAAAGATTAAATTTTGAAAAATAAGGGTACTGTGGAAATAATTTCTGTGCTGGTTTAAGTTCAGGCAATACAAATTTTCTAAACGTCACATTTTACAATAAAATCAAATTCTTTGTTTAAATCAACGAATAAGATTAAATGAGAATGCATTAATGCGATACAATGAAAATACAATTTGCATATTGGTATGAACGTCTCAATAAATAAAAGTTGAAGATTAACCCTTGAAATCCGAGTGATTTTTATTTCAATTTCTATTTATTAGTAATGCTTGAGAATTAAACGACACATGAACGCAATTAAGCACTCAGGAACAAACTCCATCGCACACATCTTGAGGTACTACTGTAAAAAATTACAGTAAAAATTTGAATGAGGCATTTTTAAAAATTAAATATTGCATTATAAGAAATATTCTAGGTAATTTCTGAAGTTTGCTTCATCTTGCATAACAAATTGCATATTCAAAATATACTACAAATTATTGAATAAGAAATCAAACAAATGTTAGGCTGTTTCTATTTGCATAACTACGTCCATAGAAAAGCGCTTCTGCCAGCTAACAAGGGGAATTTCTGCCAGCTAACAAGAATAATTTGTTGGGAAATTCATTTCGGGATGAAACTTAGCATACCTTTAGGGTGTTCAGTTCACCCACTAATCTAATCAAGTGCAATAGACAGCCAATTCGGAGAAAATGATACAGCTTATATACGAGTAAGTGATCGCCAATTGATAGCGGCCAAATGGCTCTGGTGTCAGCGCGCTTGCCTCATGTTCGCTTGGTCAACGGTTCGGTCCACGCGGCGTTTCTTACATTTTTATTTTTTCCAAAATTATATCAAATTAAATGAAAATTTTAAAAATATTTTTTAATTAAAATAATAATTATTTTTATGCATAAAATAACTGTTCATTCATATGATACTTGAATTATAGTTAACAATTAATTTATAAACAGTAAAAATATTATAAATACATTTTAACAGTGATAAATAATAACTGTAATCTTAAAATCATTAGTTTAGTTATATTAACGTCCCGTTTTGAAGCAACACGAGGGCTATTTTGGGACGGACCTCGTAATTTTGAACCACGGTCAGATGAAGAGGACGACAGCTAGCACCCCTTCTCAAAACTACCACGCCACACCAACGGGAGGACGTTTGGCCACTACGTATGATTTAGCGTGCAACAGGCCCCCTACACGGCGGATCTTCAGTGGAATCTGGTTTCGAACTTGGAACCCTCCGGGCCCCAAAGGCTAGACTTTAACACTAGGCCACCGCCGCCTCTTAAAATAATTAAAAGTTTTAAATTATTGGGTTTTTATATTTACAAATACTTCGTTTTTAACTTATCTTGAAAACAAAATAGAGCAGAGGTTAATGCATTGAATACATTTGGGGACTGTAATATTTTAATCTTCAAATGTTAATACCAGAGAGCAGCTGTTAATCTATTAAATGCGTAGGCAGATGGTATAAAATTTCAATGATCGAAAAGCGACAAATGTGTAATGGTTCTTACTCTCTATCGCCTGAAATTCTTCTATATTTTTATTCCTTTAGAAACTCTGAAAGAACGTGGCTATTCCTTGGATTTTGAAGTGTTTCATCTGTTTTTTTGATTAAATTTACATGATACAGATAGTTAAAATATTCTATGAATAAATATATTGCTACAGTATCGGAGATTGAAGATGGAATAGCAAAAGAATCATTTAAAAAACCGTTGTTCTTGAGAACGATCGTCATTTTTTAATTGTGCAAGATGTCAAAATATTTCTTTTCCAATGTTTTCATGATGATTATCATTCTGGTTCTTGTTTGCAATTAAATGTAGAAATATACATTACTTGTAGTAAACGAAAGATAAATTTAAAATTAATAAATGTAGAATGAATTTCAAAAATTTATGAATGAAAAATCCTGAACAAAAATGTTTCATGATGTGCATCATTATAATTATCATTTATCCCCATTCAAGATGTGTTTATAATTATTTTACTGCTTATAAATTAAATTTTAACTAGAATTCAAGTAGAATGAACAATTATTTTATGCATAAAAATAATTAATATTTTAATTAAAAATATTTCTTTAATTTTTCATTTAATTTGAAATAACTTTGAAAAAAATAATGAAAAAGGCACTGCGAGGACCGAATAGTTAACCAAGCGGACAGTAGACAAGCGCGCTGAAACCTTGGCCATTTGGCCTCTAACTGCTGGCAATTACTTACTGAAATATAAGCTGTTCCGAAAGTTCGAGGGCCATTTTCTCCGAATTGGCTGTCGATTGCACTTCATTAGATTAATGGGTGAACACCCTAAAGTATGCTTTTAATATGCCAAGTTTTATACCGAAATAAATTTCCCAAGTCGTGCCCTCTTTTTCTAAGTGAGATAACTGAGATGAGATTCCTATGCTAACCGAAGCTAGATAGATAAAAATTCTGCTTAATGTACATTTCGCAATGCCTTTCAATAGCATATCATTTTCTTTTCCTTTTCATATTTAATACGACAATCTTTGAATGCTGAAATAAAATCTCAAATATTAAGACTTCTGATTACCCTTTCTAAATCATAAAAGTATTCTGTGATTTGAATGATGTATTAATTTTAATGTGTTAAAAATTACCAAAGTGTACCTCAGATATATGTTATGAATATGAGATGTTTCTTCAAATTGAAATGTTTTATATTTTCCTTTTAGCCTATTCATCATCCCCAACCCTTCAAGTTCGGTTACAGCGTTAAAGACAAGCATGGTGAACAGCATCGTGACGAAGTTGGTGACGGAAAAAATGTGAAAGGTAGCTACGGGTTCACCGATGCCAGGGGAATACACAGACAAGTCAACTACGTCGCTGACCACGGTGGTTTCAGAGCAGAGGTCAAGACCAATGAACCCGGAACCGCCAACCAGAATCCCGCAGCCGTTCACATCATCTCTAGTGCTCCCTACGGACACGGAAGTTATGCAGGTGCTGCCGGACTGGGTTATGCTGGAGTTGGAGGAGCAGGATACGGTTATGGAGGAGTTGGAGCAGCCGGATTGGGATATGGAAATGGTCTTGGAACAGCTGGTGTAGGATACGGAAATGGTCTTGGAGGATATGGAGGTCTCGGCTATGGAGGTTATGGTCTCGGAAACGGTCTCCTCGGTGGCCTAGGATACGCACGATATGGTTATTAGGCTCAATTTTGTTATGTTTTAACTGAAATAAATATTTATTTTGTTCAGTTTGGAATATTTTTTCATATATATTCTATATCATTAGATTAGTGTTTATTAGAATATATATTATTCTATTGGACATTTTATTGGTATTAAATATTTCTATAGAATTTCTCTTACTATCGAATATTACAAAAATGTTTTATTTAATATCTGACAATTATCCAATGATCGATAATTTTTACTATTCTTAAATATGCGATGTTCTCATGAAAAGTTTGTTAGTACTTATTGATCATGTTATTTAAAAGTTATTGATTAGGAGTTAGAAACATATAGGACACTTTGGTTGAAAATATCATTTGATGCCTTTTATCAAGAGGAACCCTATAATTTTATAATCAAAAGTTTGTTAATTTATCCAGTACAATTAATCATTTCTGACAATTAATTACAAATATTTCTTTATTGTAATGAACTACCTTTGTTTACTAGCTACAACTAAAGACAATAATTAGTTTCAAGAGTGATAGGAAAATATATTTACTCCACTCTCGGTTTTTGTCCAGATTTACGTATACAATGGTAAAAAAGATTACTTTTGTAACTTTGAATAAATTTTTTGTATAAATAAAACAATAAGTCTCTTTATTAGTAAGTATTCGAAAATAGGATATCCTTTTGTACTTTTGAGGCATTTATTTAGCTGATGCTTGCTCAACTGCGGAATTAGATCACTTTAAAATACAATAAAATTATAATTTCTGTATTAGTTGGAATGTATTTTCAAAATTTTCATATAGGAAGTAAAAGGAAAATAAGCACTATATATATATATATATGATCATTTTTAACAAAATGGCATTTTAATTTCTAAATCTTTAATTCGTAAATCATCATATATTTCCTCTATTTCATTTCGGATGTGTAGTTTCTTTTATGCGACTTAAGATAGAAGAATAATTCTGAATAATAAAGATATAAACATAAGTTATTTTCCATATTTGACATATAATAAACTATGAATTCTTCAGTTAACATTTGGACATTCACAGAATTTGTGGATAAATCTTTTCCATAGTGGCACAACAGATGTTAAACTGCTAGTGCAAAACAGTTATGCAATACACGTTGCAATAACAATTTTGTGTTTGGCTGGGGCTTATGTTGTATTACAAAACCATCAAAACTTCGCTTTTCTAAGGGTGCTGACATGTTTCGACTTTAATCGCCTGACAAATTTTGATATTAATTTGTCCTACTTCATTATGATACGAACGAAGGAGCAGGTTTATTGCAAATGACTAAATAGGTAATTCCAAAGGCTGTAGAAATAAAAACGAATTTTTTTCTTTCTACCTTCTGAAAAGAGAAAACATCTTTTTTATCAGCTATTATATCCCGCTTTAACCCCTTCCGCCCTGGCGTCCTAATATTAGGACACATCTTTATATTACTCTATATTCCACATTTTTAAGAACTTCAAAACCCTAGGTCCTACTAATTATGCCTTCAAAAATAGGAAGATTCTTTCACTTCTGCCCAATAGTTGGCATCATAGTCGTAACAGAGAAAATAATGGAGGTTTCTGACCATCTGCAGTCAAAACGCAAGTGGATGTTTTTCGAGTCCTCAAAAAGATTATATTTAATCCTCTGCTTTTCCAAAAATTCCATAATATAAATCGTAACATTTCTAAATGATTAGGTGCTTTTAACTTAAAAATAATGATAAATTGCACTACAAATGTGAATCAAACATTTATTCTACTAATAGGACATCAGGCCTTGGAGCAGACAAGATGACTTGTCTGCTCTAAGATCTTTGTA
>BGPR01027585.1:0-20608 GCA_013235015.1 Araneus ventricosus
CCGTACTCTTTCACAGAGTACCCAAAGTCAATACTCTAATCATCAAACCCGTCGTTTGTCCAAATGGAATAGAACAGTATTTTGGTGAATATCCAGCTTAAAATACAGTTACTAGTATATCTATTAAGTGGGCCATTCACTTGAAGTATAGCCATGGCATTTGTCCTAAGCCCTGTTTTTTTCCACCCATTTTAATCGAATCTGAACGAAGGTAGGGGGAGCGATCTCCTTTCCCTCTCTACAGCTGCTTGTTAATCGCTCTTCGATTTTTCCCAGTCAGCAGATTTTAATTTATGCTACCCTAGAAGCGAGGCTTCAATCTACTCAAGGCACTGTTCTTTTCGCTAGCCTCTTTCAGGGTCCTTCTGATTTCTCGTTCCGATTTCAGTCCAAACGGAATTCTTAGGCATTTCCATAGCAAGCCGTTTGGCTCATTTCCATAGATTTTTATTGCTTTTTCCTCCTCGCGCTCCAAAATATACAGTTTGTCTGTGAAGTGAATGACTTTAGATACTGCGAGTAACGGAGGGTTGTGTAATGGTTTCTCACGTGTAAGGTTTATATGTCCAGATCCAATAATGATCCAATTTGTCTTTTATGGTTTTATTGACACACACAACACCTCTACGACATGTATATATACATGTAGAAATCACATGGCTTAGAGCCGGATCAAAATCTACACCCGCTCGGGGGTAGGGTCAAAAGGAATCTGAGGACGAATCCCTCCGGGGGTGGGGATGACAGTTCTACTTTTCCCTTTCTGGGGATTACTGTAGTCAAGTTGCCACAGGTTGATGGATCGAATAGTATTTAACATTGGTATTCAAAAGTTCAGAGGAGGGAAAGCCTTCTCAGATATAAATGCATTTTTACTTTCTCCTATACGAAGCATACGAAGAGAAAGTATTGTAATCGTCAAAAAATTCGAACTCGAGATTTTGACGAATCTCCACGTTTTAGACCCCCCTGAGTCCGAAAAACACAATTTTGGAATTATGTCTGTCTGCGTGTCTGTGAACACGATAACTCAAAAACTATTAGAGCTACGGGGATGAAATTTTATATGTGGTCTTCAAACATAATTTGTAGGTTTCTATCAAATTTCGGACAACATCCGTCAACGGGAAGTCTGTCTGTTTGTATGTCCGCGGTCATTTGAACACTATAACTCAAAAACTCGAATAGCTAGATGGATAAAATTTGGTACACTGTTTTATCGTCATGAGTGTAGGTCCGTATAAAATTTTGGGCCAAATCCGTCAGAGGGTTGACTGTCTGTCGTCCTGTATAATTTAGTTTTGAAAAGAATCCGTCATCTCCAGGCGCATGCGTACTGGAAGCAATCTTCTGTGCACGCGAAGGCTATGGAGCGAATTACGTCAGTTTGTCCTTGAGAAGGCAAGAGCCGAAAATCGGTACGCATCTCTTTGAATTGGATTCTTTACCTAGATATTTCAATCACAGTAATGAAAAACCTTCTGATGGTCATTGGATTCTGGGTAACAATAGGTTCGAATTTTTTTATCCACGCGTGGGAAGGGGAAACGGCACCTTTCTGGGGAAGTATACGAGAAAGTTTAGGGGAGAACACTCCCGCTGGCTGTGCGTGTTTCGCGTTTTCAATGCAAACTATGACGAAAAGGGAATGGGGTCGAAAATAATACCCTTTTCCGAAGACATTTACCCTTGCTACGCCGCTGCATGGAATTTGTGATGTGTCTATTGTTAAATATTACGAGATTTCTCCCCAATACTCCTCACGCAGCTTGAAAAATAAGACGTTAATTTAATATATGATTAGCTTTAATCGTTAATTATAATCATCAACATCTGAAATGCATTATTAAGCGACGAGCTTTTTATTATTCATTAAAAACAGAACGTTTCGGTATTCAGAACACAGTTTTATTCGTACGCGGAAAAATAAATACTCAAGGTCCATACGAACATTTTTAAAAAATATTTTCTTGCCGATCAGCACTGAACATTTTAAAGGAAAAATCCATCCTAAAAATGATGCCAATTTCTGCAAAGGAATACCAAATCGATATTCATATTTTAGAAAGGTCAATAATAAGGTCAAGGAACTAATCCATTAACAACGAGTCCCTTTCCGGCGATGCTGCAGTCAGAATTAATTATAGTTTAACAACGTTAAATTTATTTATATTTTTGTTTAATTATACAAATAAATTATCATTGTTTCTTCACAATTACCCAACATCGCAACCCGGCTATTTTGAGAATAAATAATTTTTAGAGTGGTTTTTATTTGCTTATATTTATCAGCAACAAAAATATTTTAGAGGAGGCGACTTCTGAAAGTAATAGCAAATCGATATTAATATTTCATTAAAGTTCCATAATAATGTCAAGGAAATAATTAATTAAAACTGAAGTTCTGTGACCCTCAGATTTAATTAGAGTTTTTCAATGCTAAATTTCGTTAATTTTTTTATGACAATCTACAATTAAATTATCTTTTCACACTGTTTCCTCCATTAAAACATATTTATTTGAGGATACTGAAAATAAACAGTTTTGAGAATGTTTTTTCATTCGTTTATGTTTATCAGCACCAAACAAGAAATATTTGAAAGAAATGTCAAATCCATATGAATAATTCACCAGTGTTTCATAATAAGGTCAAGGAAACAATTCATTAAGGCTGAAGTATCAAAACTAAACAAGAAATTTAGAGTTCTGCAACGCTAAATTTCGTAAATTTTTTTGGCAATCAACAAATAAACTTTCGTTGTCTCTTTACACTGCTTCGTGCGTTCAAACTTATTTATTTTACATTTCTGAAAATAAATAATTTTGAGAAAGATTTTTGTTTATATTTATCAGCGTTAAACAAGTATTTTAACGAAAGCCATTTTTGAAAGATATATCAAATCTACATAAGTTTCTCAGGAAAGTTGCATAATTAGGCCAAGGAAGAATTCATAATAACTAGAGCTTTTCAGGATGATTTTACTAACTGATTTAATTCGAATTTTTCCTTGTTTAGTTTATTTTACTTTTTGTGCCATCTTAATATAAATAAAAGTCATTCTGGCTATGTATGTGGCTATGTTCCATATCTCCTTCTAAACCAATCGACTGTTTTCAACCAAATGTTGCACATTTATTATTTAAGACAAGGGGAAGACACTTATGAACTTTTCTAAGTTCAAAAGTTAATTAAACAGGCAGTTAATTAGAAATTAACCGAAACCGTTTTTCCGCCGTAACTTCGGAGCAAATTGTCCGACAACATGTGATATGTTTGCTTCAATTTTTATTAATTTTTTAAAGTTTAATATTTTTTAATTACTTGCAGACAATTTTGAAATAACGCAAATTTATACCTACTCTGTTGCTAGGCGACGGTTAGACTTTGAGCTAAATTACCATTATTTCTGGAATTTTTGCTTATTTTTATAAATACGTTTTATATAAGAAGAGAGTCAACCGTTAACTTTTAAAAGCTCCAAATCTTATTAAAATTTCAGTTAATTGGAAATTACGCAAGATTTTGGCATTTACCGTGATATTTTTTGAAAGTATATATTATGTCACAAAAACTAATTTTACACATAATAAAAGTTTAAAAAATTAACTTTTCATGACACAACTTTCATTTCCGTTCAATTCGTTGTCCTCATTTTAATAATTTTTCAAAAATTAAATTGCGTATAAAATTTACAATTTATAACACTTTTTTTATTAGTGAAGAACAGGAATGCATAAGAACTGTTGCTAGATCACATTAGAAGAATTTTGGATGAAGACGAATTTTATTATTTTTTTATTCATATTTATTCTAATGCTTTTCTCAATGAAAAATTTACTATGTAATTGTCCCAAAACATCCTTTAAAATCTTTCTTATACTGCAAGATTTATGAAAATTTGAAGTACCTATGCAATGAATACTAATAACTTATAGCGAAAATTAGCTATCGGCGGTTTTTAAAAATCGTCTGGTTCAACTGATATTCCCTTTTTAATTAAAAAACATTTTAGATGATAAAAGAATTTTGGGTATTGTAATTTTCTACACAAAAGTGGTTTACATCAAAAATATTAGACATGAAAGTATTTTAATCCCGAGCAACGCCAGGCATAACAGCTAGTTTAACATACAAAATATTATTATTTCTTTAAATTTTAGAGCTTTAAAACCCATTTACTTAAGGTATCCGAACACGCTCGGAGCACTTTTTTTTTTAAATTGTGAAATAGAAACACCAAAATATGTTTTTTAGATTCGAATTTAATAAAGATTAATATTAGAGTATGATTTTTGAGTATAAATTATTATAAATTTACAAAAATCTTGAATTTCTGCTTCTTTTTAGAGGAAATTCCCCAAAACTTCAAACATGCTAGAGGTCAAACTTTTGTAATCATTCAAATAAAACTAATACTAAAATAAACTAAATACTATGGACTAGTGTTCGTACTAGAATCTTAACATTCTTTGTATAAATAAAAATTTTAGAGCTAATCGAACAATCATTATAAGATTTACAGCAACTTTTTCATGTCATTTTTCAGATAAAAGACCATAATTAAACAAATATTGTTACAATATATATTATTCTAGTACATTCACTAGAGACACAGTTGAAGAAAGTGTTCACAAAATTTCAGAACAATCGAATGATAATATCTTGAGTTATCATGTTTGAAGTGTGAAAATTATGCATAACATCTAATTATGAGCAAAATCAAATTTTAGTTTTGCCACGCGCTTAAATTAGGTATCTAAACTTTTAAAAATTCCTAAAAATATACTAACATCGTATTAACTTGAAAAAATGCAGTTTAAAAGAATTTTAGACAGGTTTGTGTCCCATTAAATAACAACTTTCGGTTAATTAAACGCCCACTTCCGGTTTTCGGTTTGTTATAAAACAATTAATATCTCATCTTCTAATTAACGTACCGACAAAAGTAAATATGTTTTAGAAATGTAAATGAATGAACTATCGAAAACATCAAAAATTAAAAAATTGGAATTTTGGTCGAAAATCGACTTTTCAACATGTTCGGATACAACAATTCTAAATACCATCATCACTATTAATTTTTTTCGTCACTGGTGTTTTGAATCCCCATGCAACCCCATTCTACAAGGGTCATTGGACAACATATATTTTTTATGCGCAACACGAGTGATGCCAAACGATTTCTGCTGTCGTGATATTTATTTATCCACCGGAATCTTTTTCAGCGGAGAGAGACAATTTAATTCGAAAAAAGATCACGTCGTTTTAAAGTAAGATTCGCGATATCTGCATCTCTGTGTCATTTGGCACGTACTTTTCTTTGAAGAAGAGAAGACAGATGCACCCCGTTATCTAGATCGTCATTGGGACATAAAGGAACACCTTGTATCGCAGCTGTAAAACCCTTTCTTTCTCGAAAATGCAACGTTATTTCTTCCGCGCCAGAAACCTTTTCGAGCGAGCTCCATTATCATCTATCTAGCAAACGATTTTTTTTTTTTTAATGCGTCGCGGGTTCGTCGAAAAGGAATCCCGTACAGCTGCGAATCAGAGCGGGGTGGTTTTCTGAGGAAATTACGCGCTCAATTCAAGGCTGATGGGTCTTCCAATTTCCACACATGCGACAATTTGGGTTTTGCAGTTGATGGGAGAGATACGAGGTGAAATTGTTAAGGAAGAGATTGCGGAGATAGATGCTTTGAGTCAGTAATAAGCAAATTAACTATGAAAGGAAATTATACGCCAGTTATGAAATGACAAGTGCACCACTCAGTGGCGAATCCGGGGGGGGCTATCGGGTTACCGGCCCCCCCCCCAGAGCCAAGCCAGAATTCTTGATTTTATTTAAAATCATTACAACTCTTTCTTCTTAATTTCTCTCTTTAAAAAAACAATGAAAACGTTTCAACATTGCTTTATGGCTTGGAAAGGCTCGAAAATTTTCCTACTTTTCTAGTCATTCCACTTGCACTTGTAGCGTTGGCGCGGCCGAAAACATTTTTTGGTCAGCTATTTCATTGCATTTTTTATTAAATTATCGAAAGTATTGTAGTATTCTTTATTATTATTATTGTCAGGAGAGGAAAGCCTGTAAAGTTAAAGTGTTTTGGTTTATATAAGCCATGAGGTTTGACATTCATCACGACGATAAAAAGTTTTTATAACCTCAGCCCCCCCCCCCGAGACAGGAATCCTAGATTCGCCACTGGCACCACTTATATTTCTGACTTCTAAAAATTTAGATTTAATGACAGTGGAGGCGAGTCAGGGGGGGCGAGGGAGAGCAATCGCCCCCCCACTTTTTGAGGAAAATTTAAATTTTCATCTCATTTTATATGTCTAAAACTAGGAATTATATAAAAAAACAATAGTGTCCTGGAAAGCTAATTTTGCCTGGAATTTTACAACTAAATTTTGACATAAACTTACGTCCAACCAATTTATTTTATATGAAGGCTTCTGACGTCTAGATATGTCATCAAGAGTCGCCTGCACCCCACCACACGACAGTTTCGAACGAAATAAAAAAACTCTTTCCCATTGTACATGCTCTATGGAGGAAAACTTTTGGAAAGTTCTCCAGCAACAACCACCTGACGGATTTCAGCGATTTTTATTTCATATGAAAGCTTATGTGTGCTACCGTTGCTATATGATGAAGATTAAGTTTTTAACCAGCGGGAGTGTTCTCCCCTAAACTTTCTCGTATACTTCCCCAAAAAGGTGCCGTTTCCCCTTCCCCACGCGGCTAAAAAAATTCGAACTTATTGTTACCCAGAATCCAATGACTATCGGAAGGTTTTTCATTATAGTGATTGAAAAGCATCTAGGTAAAGAATCAAATTCAAAGAGATGCGTAACGATTTTCCTCTCTTACCGGCTCAAGGACAAACTGGCGTAATTCGCTACTCCGTAATGAAATTCCTCTCCGTTCTTCCAGTACGCATGCGCGTGGAGAAAACAGATTCTCTTCAAAAGTAAATTATACGGACCGACAGACAGTCAACCCTTTGACGGATTTGGCCCGAAATTTTATACGGACCTACATTCATGACGATAAAACCGTGTACGAAATTTTATCCATCTAGCTGTTCAAGTTTTTGAGTTATAGCTTTCACATGACCGGGGACATACAGATAGACAGACTTACCTTTGACGGATTTTGTCCAACATTTGATAGAAACCTACAAATTATGTTTAAAGACCACGTACCAAATTTCATCCCCGCAGCTCTAATAGTTTTCGAGTTATCGTGTTCACAGACAGACAGACATAATTCCAACATTGTGTTTTCGAACTCAGGGAGGTCTAAAACGTGGAGATTCGTCAAAACCTCGAGTTCGAATTTTTTGACGATTACAATACTTTCTCTTTGTATACTTCGTATACGAGAAAGTAAAAATGAAATAAAGACAGACCACTGAAGCTTTGAACAATATCTTGCTGCGATGCTTCGAACTAGAGGTTGGAATATCTTTTAATTTTTATACAAAATATATTTTATACAGCTGTGTGGTGGTTTTCTGAGGAAATTGCGCGACAAATTCAAGGTTGATTCGGTCTTTTGGTGTGCGCAGATGCGACAATCTGAGCGTGCAGATGATGTGAACGATATCAACCTGCCTCTGGTGTGGGGGGAATTTTCGAGGAAGAAATTAAGGAGAAAATGTTCTAAATGAATAATTAAATTAATGTTGAAAGAAAACCATTTTCTAGATATGAAGTGATTGCTGATTCTTATCTTGAAAAATCAAAACTTACGAAATATATCCGGAAGAAAGTTCGCGTCTTTGTAAAAATAAATAAAAATTGACGGGAGGCTCTCTTTTTTAAACAGCCGCTGATGTTAAAGTCGTAGAACTACTTTACTCGCGTGACTCTTTTGTTCCTCGTGTTTCTCTTTGTTACTCGCAATACTCTTTTGTTTCTCGAAGTTACTCGTGATTCTCTTTTGTTTCTCGGTTTCTCTTTGTTACTCGCGATTCTCTTTTGTTTCTCGAGGTTACTCGTGATTCTCTTTTGTTTCTCGGTTTCTCTTTGTTACTCGCGATTCTCTTTTGTTTCTCGAAGTTGCTCTCAATTCTCTTTTGTTTCTCTGAAATACTCATATATGGAAAATTGGCGAAATAAAATGAAACGAAGGTTACAATGAAAATTGTTTTATTTCTTAATAAAATATATTACAATGTCAATTCTTTTGTTTTGAATTCTTCAATCGTGCGTGGATATGTTACAGTTCTGTTTAGGATTGGACGATGATATGAAAAGTAACATACATAATTTAATAATTTTTGTAACTTCTGTTGTTACCCTTATCTCTAAAATAAGACATTAGTTATGTTTTTAACGCATGTAGTTACCGAGATATAGAGGATCTCCCATACAACGTTTTTTGTGGCGTTTTGGAGTGTGAATCAAATTCCTTCCTGGGACCCCAATGGGAGTCTACGTTAAAAAATATTCCTACGCTAAAAATATAAAAAATGATACAGTAAAGCACCGTTTATATGACTTTCAAGGGACTGACGTATAAATGAAAAGACGTATAATCGAAATTTTACTAAACTTTGATTACTACAAATTTAATGCCAATAATGCAAATTCATTGAAAATTATTAATTTTAATATTTTTTAAGATGGTACTAGTGTAATACTTCATAGTATGAAAATCAATAATTAAATTTTCAAACATTTATCATAAAAGTGAGGAAAAAACATACCTTTATCGCACCCTTATACCTAAAGTGACCAGTTATTTTTTCCCTCAGAAAGGGATATTGTTTTAAGTTTTTAGGTAATATTAAATGAATTCAAGAAAACACATCTTTCTTCAGTTTTTACTTAATAATCAAAAGAACAGACATAAACACGTGAAAATAAATAATTCACGTGATTTTGCATTATTCCTTTTTAGGAACCCATTTTTGCTTCAGTATATTTGGTGTTGATACAAAACCAGCGGGAGTGTTCTTCCTTAAACTTTCTCGTATACCTTCCCGAAAAGGTGCCGTTTCCCCTTCCCCCGCGTGGCTAAAAAAATTCGAACCTACTGTTACCCAAAATCCAATGACTATCGGAAGGTTTCTCATTGTAGATTATAGTGATTATAAAATATTTGCGTGAAGAATCAAATTCAAAGAGATGCGTAACGATTTTCCTCTCTTACCGGCTCAAGGACAAACTGACGTTATTCGCTACTCCGTAATGAAATTCCTCTCCGTTCTTCCGGTACGCATGCGAGTGGAGATAACGGATTCTCTTCAAAAGTAAATTATACGGACCGACAGACAGTCAACCCTTTGACGGATTTGGCCCAAAATTTGAAACGGACCTACATTCATGACGATAAAACTGTGTACGAAATTTTATCCATCCAGCTATTCAAGTTTTTGAGTTATAGCGTTCGCATGACCGCGGACAGACAGGCAGACTTCCTGTAGACGGATTTTGTCCAAAATTTGATAGAAACCTACAAATTATGTGTCAAGTTCACATACCAAATGTCATCCCTGAATCTCTAAAAGTTTTCGAGTTATCGTGTTCACAGACAGACAGACATAATTCCCAAATTGTGTTTTTCGGACTCGGGGAGGTCTAAAACGTGGAGATTCGTAAAAATCTCGAGTTCGAATTTGTTGACGATTACAATACTTTCTCTTTGTATACTTCGTATACGAGAAAGTAAACAGTTAGAAGTTTTGCAATGGAGTTTCAAGAAAGGCGGAATTACTTCTTTATAATCTCTTAAATTAGCACAGAACAACTTGTCTTCCATTAATTCATGAAATGAGACTAATTTCGAAGTCATGGTATCTTGATCACGGTTCACATGCTAGGAAGGAGGAATATTTTACGTTTTAAGTTGGGGGGAAAACGACGTATAAGCAAAGCTTTGCGTCGTATAAACGAAGAACTTTATCATTACTACGCCAAAGTCGCCGAAATAACGAAATATCGCCAGTGATGTTGTTTATAAAAGCTGTACCAAAATCTTCGTTCATCCTAGTGTGCATAGTATCTAATATGACACACACTTTTTACTTTCTCGAATACGAAGTATACAAAGAGAAAGTCGAACTTGAGATTTTGACGAATCTCCACGTTTTAGACTTCCCGAGTCCGAAAAACACACTTCTGGAATTATGTCTGTCTGTGAACACGATAACTCGAAAACTATTACAGCTACGGGGATGAAATTTGGTATGTGGTATTTAAACATAATTTTCAGGTTTCTATCAAATTTTGGATAAAATCCGTCAAAAGGAAGTCTGTCTATCTGTATGTCCGCGGTCATGCGAACACTATAACTCAAAACCTTGAATAGCCAGATGGATAAAATTTCGTACACGGTTTTATCGTCATGAATGTAGGTCCGTATCAAATGTTGGGCCAAATCCGTCAAAGGGTTGACTGTCTGTCGGTCTGCATAATTTACCATTGAAACCAATCCGCTATCTCCACGCACATGCGTACGGAAGCAATCGTCTGTGTTCGCGGAAGGAGCGATTACGTCAGTTTGTCCTTGAGACGGCAAGAGTGAAACCTAGCAGTGTGCGATAGATGCGTTTTAATCGGTACGCATCTGTTTGAATTCTTTACCTATCAATTTTTCAATCACTGTAATGAAAAACCTTCTGATAGTCATTGGATTCTGGATTAGAGTAGGTTCGAATTTTTCTACCTACGCGGGGGAAGAAGAAACAGCACCTTTTGGGGGAAGTATACAAGAAAGTTTAGGGGAGAACACTCCCGCTGGTTTCTTACAATTTTGACATTGAAAAACTACTTTAGAAAGAGCTATTTATTGGAGTACTATATTATATATTAGAAAGTCATTGTGTAAGGATTTAGAGCTTAAGCAGATTCTCTTTAAACAGGAAAAACTAAGATTACATTCGAAACAAAACTTACCAGCTACTGTTCAGCAGCGGATTCCGAGACTGCCACTTTGGGACGATTTTACACCGGAAAGGGGTGTCGGGCAATGAGTCATATTTCTGGAGTTCCTTTTCAGATCACGCTCAGTAAAATGTCAACATCACCCTTCCATTCTTCACTTTCCCCCTATTTCGATGAAAATAACTCCGCACGGCGCACGCGCAAAAGCGCGGAGGGTTCCCGAATCCGTTGCTAAACAATACAATGGATACGAATGAATCGGGACTGTTTTGAAACAACGTATAAATGAGAAACGTATAGACGATGCTTTGCTGAATTTGAAAGAAAAAGCGAAATTCTGCGAGTTCAGAAGCTCAGAAATAATGTAGAAAGAAGTGAGGAATCTTCCTTTTCGGTTGTTAAAAATTGCACGCATTAAAGCATTGGAAAATTTGCGTAGTTTTTAAATCTCTTATCTGTATTGACCGCTAAAGAACTATGAAATTCATGAATGAATGGGGTAAGCAGAAAAATTGGATCTACTTCCCCCCTGACGAAGCATCCGGGTCATCTGAATGGGAGCCCCGCTGCAATTGCTCGAGTACTGAGGACGGAGTATTAACCCTTCAGCACACGCCCCCCGTTTTGGAACCATACGCGTGGGGTCATTTTGACCCCAAATTGTTAGACACTTTCTCTTTATTTTATTGGCTATTGGTACAAAAATTAAATATGCTCAAAGCATAGGAACATATTTTCGTTAAAATAACTTGTATTTAAGACGCAAATATTATTTTTTATAAGAAAAAGGAAAGTTGAACTTATCTGCTTTTCTGTATTCTTTTCTTCTCCGCTGCGCACGTGCGTACGCTTTCATAGCCATAACGTTAAATTATCTTGAAACGTTAGCACACGCGCGGGTCACCCAGTAAAAAGTGAGGAACCCCGTTTCACCGGTTTCGGCCTTCCTATCCTCTTCTTCTAGCTACACTATGAAGGTATAGGAAGTAACAGGGGCAAGTGTTTAGAAATTCCTAGAATTTTTTAACAAAACTGAAAGAGTGGGGTCACAAAGACCCCATGCGTGTGCTGACGGGTTAATAGCCTATCACCAGGCCACGGTCCGACCTCTCCCGAAGGAGGTACGTACTATCACTGGTGGAGGGACCCAGAGCTCCACCATTGCTATACCCTCAGAGGAAGCGAGTGCACGCTTAAGTATCCGACGGCCCGACCTTTCCCGAAGCAGGTACGTACCATCACTGGTGGAGGGACCGAAATCCCCACCATTGCTATACCCTCAGAGTACTCATACTAGTACTCGCTTCGGCAGTACATATACTAAAATTGGAACGATACAGAGAAGATTAGCATGGCCCTGCGCAAGGATGACGGGGGCCGTCCCGAAGTGATATTGTGATTATTGATTAATAGAAAGTGTGCCCCCCCCGGACAACGGCCTAGAGTCTATCCGGGGTTTTGCATTTTTTTATGCAAATTTATTTATATCTTGTAATTGAGAATTCATTTCGTGTTTTACTGACCTGCACCTCCACGTGGTGGCCCCTGGGGAAGAGTTTTCTCTTCGCTAACGCAGGCAGTGGGACTGGTTGACTGTGATTTTCACGTCTCCTTTTGGAAACATGGCTAGTAGTGAAGATTTTACGGTTCAGGCGCAGAGGGTGCATGAAGCTGGTTTGGAATTGTTGGACTCTGTCTCTATGTCCAACAAGATTAGTCTAGTAAATCAGAATAGTTTTAGAAAAATATTTATGGATTTTGTTGAAATTAATAAACAGCAAAAGTTGTTGAATATTGTAACAGGACGTATGATTGAGCAAAAAGAACTTATACAAACGAAACTTGAGAAGTTGACTTTGCCTTCGACCTCTTTTGCAGAAATTGTGAAAGAGGAAACAAGGAAACATAGGTCTAGATCTAGACCTAGAGTTAAGAAAAACACCGTTTTGGTGTATTCAAAGAATGAGACTGACAGTAGGAAAATACAAGATAAAGTTCAGAAGGCCATAGATCCATTTAAGCTTAAAATTGATATTAAGAATGTGAAAGACGTTAAAAAAGGTATTCTTATTGAATGCAATAAAGAGGATGAAATTCAAAGACTTACAGATGAAATTGAAGGGAATGAAATTTTGAAGAATGAATGTGAAATTCGCCAACCACAGAAATTTAATCCGAAAGTTATTATCTATCGAGTTGGTGAAAATTTCGATATTAAAGAGGGACTTAGTAAGCTCAAAGAGCAAAATGAAGAGTTAGAAGAGGCTGAAGTTATGCATGAATTTTGACAAAAAACTAAATTTGGCACATACTGGGTAATTTCTATTGACCCAAAAACCTTCTTTAAAATTATGAAAATTGGAAAAATCAATTGTGGATGGCAAAGATATAATATTAGAGAATATTTAAAAGTAAAGCAATGCTATAAATGTTACAAATTTGGTCACTTGGCCAAATTCTGCAAAAATATAACGGATGACAGAATATTATGTAGTAGGTGTGGACAAGTTGGACGTAAGAGCAGGGAGTGCTCTAATGAAGCTAAATGTCTCAATTGTACAAGATATAATGAGAGAAGTAAAGTTAAATATGATAATAAACACGATTGTATGAGCAGAGATTGCAGTATGGTTCAAAAGGAAATAGACTTTTTGAGATATAGAATAAATTACTCTTTTGAAATTTAATGTCTGTTTCATCAAATAAACTTGCTTTAAATTGTGGTTTTATTAATTTAAATCATGCAAGAGCTGATTCTAATTTGATTGAAAATGATGCTCTTGAGAAAAATCTTGATCTTGTTTGTCTAAATGAACCCTACTACTGTCAAGGTTCTATTTGTGGTTGCCCAAGAGGCTATTGGCAAATTGCTGTTGATGGTGAGCCCAGAGTGGCGGTTTTTATTAGAGACACTATTAAATTTGCCACACTTGAAAAAGAGCGAGACGTAATAGCTTTAATGCTGAATTGGAATAATATTGAATATTTGATTATTAATATTTATTGCCCTCCAAGCGCTAATATTGAGAGTTCGATTGCAAGACTAGAATCAATATGTATTCGATTTCTCGATAAAAGAGTTATCATTTTTGGTGATTTTAATGCTAAAAGTTCCGCTTGGAGCCCAAGATCTACGGATGAAAGGGGTAGATTGGTATTAGAGTTTGTCAATAAACTTGATCTTTTCATAGAAAATAGTTGCGATTCAATTGCGACTTATTCATGCGAAAAGGGTGAAAGCTGGATTGACTTAGTTATTTCTAAGAATATTGATCGAACTATGGTTAATAACTGGCAAGTACATAACCAAATTACAGCGAGTGATCATATAGACTGATTACATATACACTTAGTGAATCTCCTAGACAAGTTAAAAGGAGATCTGTTTGGAAGTTGGGAAATTTGAAAATATTGGAATTTAAATTGGAAATGAGTAAGTTGGTTTCATATTTTAGCAGAATAGACCTGAATAGAGATAACTTGGAAGAAACGTTATCTTATTTTTGCTCAAGGCTTGTTAAAATATGTATTAAATGTAGGAAAAACAAGGGTTTGGTGAGAAAGAATAATTCTGTATGGTGGACCCAAAACTTGGAAATAGAGAGAAGTAGAATTCGTGCATTGAGAAGACGTTTTCAAGCGTGCTTGGAGCAAACAGAAAGAATTAGAAGAAGAATTACCTTTAAAAGGGAATTCTCAAAGTATAAAAAGCAAGTTCTTAGTGCAAAAACCTCCAGTTTCAGAGGTTTTCTTGAAAAATTAGTGAATAAAAATAATCTTGGACGAGTTAAAGATGCCTTTAAATTGGGAAACATTGAACTTAGGATTGAAAAAATAAGATTGGCAAGTGGCGCTTATATTGAAAATTCTGAGGAATGCAGAAATTATATTTTGAAATTTCGTTTTCCTATGGTACAGGTGGAGGACACTGTTGATTCGGGACTTGTTACGGATGAAGTATATCCTGAATTTACTTTGGATGAGATTGAAATGTGCGTTAATAAGATGAAAAGGGATGAAGCACCGGTGAAGACGGGTTTTCCCTTGGCATAATTGAAGAAATTTTTTTATGCAGATAGTGGCTGGTTTGTAAAAATTTTTAACCTCTGCCTCAAATTTGGTATATTTCCAAAACTTTGGAAAGAATCTAGAGTGGTTCTTATCCCCAAATTGAATAAAGACCTTTCAAATCCTGAATCATATAGGCCAATTTGCCTTCTGTCAGTTTGGGGGAAAATTTTGGATAAACTTATGACTCAAAGGCTTGTCTATTTTTTGGAATCTAATAATTTATTAGATCATAGACAATATGGATTCAGAGAAGGTATGGGCACGTTGGCAGCGCTTAAGGCAGTTAATAATTTTATTGACTGTGCAAAAAATGAAAAATTAGTTACATGTTTGATTTCATTGGACATCAAAAATGCGTTTAATTCCATAAGATGGGAAGACATTATCAATCTTTTGAAAATGTATAAGATTCCCGGAAAACTTCTTAAACTTTTTAGAAGTTTCTTGAATAATAGATCTGTTATTCTTGAAGATGGAAGTAAATGGAATTATAACATTGGTGTTCCCCAGGGTTCTAGTTGTGGGCCAATTCTTTGGCTCATTGTGGCAAATGAAGCACTTAAGATGTTTCCGGAACAGTCTGACACTCTTGTCCAAGCTTTTGCGGACGATTTTGTCATTTTGATCAAGGCTTTGGCCTCTTATAAGTTTTCGGAAATTAGTAAAAATCTTATTTCATGTTTTGAACTTTGGGCTGGAAGGTTCAATTTAAGATTTAGAGAAAATAAGACTAAGTACATAATGTTTAAAGTTAGGAAAAATATTACTCCTTTTCCTGGCATTCATTTATATGGTAAAAGAATTGGACATACGAATGAATTGAAATATCTTGGAATAATTTTCGATCCCAATTATTCCTTTATGACTCATCTTCAAAGAGTTCAAGAAAAATAATTAAAATAAATGAAAAATTGAGAAGAATAGTTAGAGCAACTTGGGGCCTCAGGCCAGAAATGGTTAAAGAAATTTACCAAACTATTCTAGAAAAGATTATATTATATGGAGTTGAAATTTGGTATAGAAATGGAATAAAAATGAATACGAAGCTCCTGCAGATTCAACGATATCCGCTCCTTTCGATTACGAAAGCATATAGAACAACGTCAAATGAAGCGTTACAAGTTCTTAGTGGTTGTTTGCCAATTGATCTTAAAGCGCAAATGCTTTGCGCTTTAAGACGGCTCTGTTTCTTCAGAGATTGATTTTGAGTTAGAGGAAAAAATTATACCATGGGAAGTTCTTAGAATTAATTGGAATTTGTATAAAAATATGTGTAACTCTTTTTCTGTTTTTACAGATGGATCAAGAATGAATAGTAGGGTTGGTAGTGCGTATGTAATTTACTATTGTAATGACGAAATTGATTTTTCTTTGAACTTCCGCCTGTCGGACAACTCTTCAGTATTTATGGCTGAGGCCTTTGCTATCAGCAAGGCTGTTGATGAAATTATTTCTAGGAAAATGGAATATGTTGATTTAATTACTGACTCGCGATCAACACTTATGTCTTTGTACTCCCTTAAAGAAAAAAGGTGTTTTATAAACAATATTAAAAGGAAAATAGCGAATTATAATGGAGAATTAACCTGAAATGGGTTAAAGCCCATGAAGGTACAATGGGAAATGAAAGAGCGGATTTCCTCGCCAAGTTGGCAATTGATAAAGAGGAAATTGATATTTGTTTCGGTGAGACAAAATCTGAAATTAAATTATTGGCAAAAAATAAAACGATTCAATGTTGGTCAAAATAGATGGAACTCAAGTAAGAATGGAAAAGTAACTAGAAGTTTCTTTAGCAAGGTCTGCTTGAATAGAGTAAAAGGTGACTTCTATCTGAATCAAATTTTTACTGGACATGGGATTTTTAGAACCCACCAAAGCAGATTTTATAATAAATCAGTTGAATGTCAATGTGGTGCGGAAGTTGGAGACATTACACATGTACTTTTGACTTGCGACTTATGGAAAGATAAGCGTGATAAATTGAATATTAAAGCTGGCACTTCTTTAAAAACTCTTATGCGTTGGGAAAAATTTCAAGTTTTTTGTCGCTTTGTGATACAGTCTTTGTTAAACTTAGAATTGAATTAATTTATGTTAATTATATTGTATTTTAAGTTTGTAACAGTGGGAGATCCACTGATTTCTTATTTTTTGTATATTATTTTCTTATCTTGTACTTTGTTGTGTTGAAATAAAAACGCCGGCGGGGCTGGCATTCGACAGTGGGTGGTAAGTGGCTTTGGATCTTTGGTGGTGGTTTCTCTGCTGCTTGTGAACCCCGGACCAACACGTGTCCGCTGGGGTTCTGGTTCTGGTCGGTTTAAAATTGTCCCGTCTGATTAAATGCGGTTTGGACTTGAAGGAGGTAGCACCAGGTGCGCCTGTGCTTCTCTGTTGGGTGGGGGCTGTCGTAGCGACAGCAATTCTCCCGGATGGCATATGCCGGGTCGGTCAAATATTTGAGTTACCCTCAGAGGAAGCGAGTGCCCGCTTACTTATCCGGTGGCCACTCATCCGGAAGATACCCAAATCTAAACACATCTTTTCTAACTGTAACCAAGCAGCGCTTTCTCTTAAAAATTATTTCATACACAACGCGTACATCATTACAGCATAAGCTGTATATTTAACGGCCCAAATATTCAATAGAAATGAAGTTATAATATCAGTCAGATCTAGGTTACGTCCAAATTCGGCGACTCGCACCTACTGTCCAACCGCCACGAGAAGAACCCCAGACACTAGACATCGCGATGTCGGTCGTTATGGAAACGGGATAATCCACTGCATTTCGGAGGTGAAGGAAAGGGGCTTCATTTCGTTTGGAGCAACCAGAACCGGCGGAAATCTGTCTGATTTCGCTTTCTACTTCGATCGAAAACGAATTCTCGACTAACGAAGAGCGCTTAGTTTGTTAAATGTTGCGGGTTATTTTATATCCCTCCTTTCTTAGACTCGTCTACTTCAGGCAACCCTTCTCAGGGATTTTCTCCTGGCGGCAGGAGAGTATGGTAAATGTGGAGTTTACGGGACCCACCTGTTTCTCGCCAATTTTTCTTGGCGGAATTTCATTTGCCGTCGCCAAATACTGTTTTGAATGTGCAGTGCGTTTTTTATTGCTCTCTTGCGCATGCGTCACCTGGAAATGAGAGATTGAGCACGCAACAAATGTTTTTAACTTAAAGAAAACATCAGCGGTTTCGCTTTGAGCATAGCGGAATACTCTTAGCTTCGCTTATTCATTGAGAAACGAAACACACAGAATAACATATACGGTACTGAACCGATATTCAATCCGAAGAATTCCAAACGAAGTTTTATTCAAATTCGAATTTATCGACCAATTGCATCGAAGAGATGAACGAAACAGTCCAATCGAAACGTGGCGCAATATAGCCTGATAAGCAAACTACTGATGAAAAGATCAATTTGTGCGCATGCGCGCATGTCACTCGCTAAAAACATCTGGACATAACAAATGTTCTCTCATCGCCGTTCTTGGCGCCAAAGCGTTGGCGATCCTGAGGAACGAAGTAAGTGGGTACCGTAAACTCCACATAAACCGACAGTATATAAATTTATACACTCTCACCAAACTTGATGAAAATTTGAAACATTTCAGAAACTTTTCTACGCCTTTGTATTGGTCGAAATTTCTTCTTGGTGGAATCGAATTGGTTTATCGCGAAATTCCATTTCGTTTACGTCACAGCTATTATTCGAATGGATTTTTACGCTTGTGGTCGTTCTTTAAGAACAAACGGCGGAAATTCGTTTATCCAGTTTCATCATTCTATTAAGAGACTGCAAAGGATGTCGAGGTTCCTTAAAATAGATCCAGATAACTCTTGATATCACTTTTTCTAACCATACGATTTGAAAATGGATAATTGTTTAAATGATTACATTTTCTGAAATTCAACCCGAGCCACTATTGGGTTAAATGACAGAAGTCACACATAGTCATGTCAACATTCATCTAAAGTTCACTTTTATAATATATATGAAGTGAACAGATCTTCCAGATTAGTCGAGACAGACCCGAATTTTCACGATCTGTCCCGAATCCGAATGAAATGTTCCGAATTTTTCCGATATTTTCCTAGTGTTTTTATCGATTTGCAAATATCTCTGATTAAAGAAGATTGATTAAATTTTTAGATAAATTAGTTTAAAAGCTAATTTGAATAAAATTAATAATTTATATAATTTAATAATGTAATTAATAATTTATATGCATTTAATAATTTACTAAAATCTGTCCCGAATCCGAATTAAATGTCCCGGATTGTTCCGATATTCTCCTCTTTTTTTCGATTTGCAAATATCTCTTATTAAAGAAGATTGATTAAATGTCTAAACGAATTAGTTACAAAGTTGATTTGAATAAAGTTAATAATTTATATACATTTAATAATTTAATAAAACCTGTCCCGAATCCGACTTAAATGTCCCGGATTGTTCCGATATTCTCTTTTTTTTCGATTTGCAAATATCTCTTATTAAAGAAGATTGATTAAATTTCGAAATGAATTAGTAAAAAAGTTGATTTGAATAAATTTAATAATTTATATGCATTTAATAATTTAATAAAATCTGTCCCAAAGCCGAATTAAATGTCCCGGATTGTTCCAGTAGTTTCCTATTTTTTCGATTTGCAAATATCTCTGATTAAAGAAGATTGATTAAATGTTTAGATAAATTAGTTAAAAAGTTAATTTGAATAAATGTAATAATTTATATAATTTAATAATCTAATTAATAATTTATATAAATTTAATAAATAAATTAATTATTTACAGGATTAATAATGTGTCTAAATTATTTAATAATAACTTTATTGAAAATAGTTTTAAATTTTATAAAAACACACTTTTAAAAGTGCACTAAAATGTGGAATTTGTTTTTAATTTTAATTTTTGTCTAATTTTGAGTCTAATTTAAAAATAATTATCAAATACACTATGAAATCAATTTTTATCAGATTCACTGCCAGGTGGCGCCACTGCAATTAAATGATAAATAAATTTTAAAAATATTAAAACAGTAGAGTGAGTGAAAAATCGATTATAAAATATTGTCTTTAAAGACACGAAACAAGTCAAGTTAAATAAAAATGAGTAATGATTAAATTAGCGGTCTCAACTTTTTTATATGTGGAATATGGTTCTCCTAATTGGTCAGAGAAGAGATGAGAAGTTTTTCTCCTAAAGTGACTAGACGTCCCGGAATAGCCGGACACTCCTGGTTTTTGATTCTGTCCGGCAATAACCAAAGTTATCCCGTTTTTTACAAGTAAATAGTTCATTACATTTATAATTTTCATACAATTTAAAAATGTAACTATCTATTTATTGTAAATTATTATAATTTTAAGTTTATAATAACTCAAAGTTTATTATATAACTTTAATAAAATGTAACTATATTTAATTGTTATAAAAGTTATTTTCTGTACAAATCAGCTTCTCAAATTTAACCACACTTAGCGTATAACCATCCTACTATGACAAATCTGACTGAATGGGTTTGAACAGAAAATAACAAAAGTAATCGCAAAAAAAGTTATTTATACTTCCTTATCTCAATTTTTGCATTAAAATATAATTTATTATTATTATTATTAACGCTTTCA
>BGPR01027586.1:0-20608 GCA_013235015.1 Araneus ventricosus
CCGTACTCTTTCACAGAGTACCCAAAGTCAATACTCTAATCATCAAACCCGTCGTTTGTCCAAATGGAATAGAACAGTATTTTGGTGAATATCCAGCTTAAAATACAGTTACTAGTATATCTATTAAGTGGGCCATTCACTTGAAGTATAGCCATGGCATTTGTCCTAAGCCCTGTTTTTTTCCACCCATTTTAATCGAATCTGAACGAAGGTAGGGGGAGCGATCTCCTTTCCCTCTCTACAGCTGCTTGTTAATCGCTCTTCGATTTTTCCCAGTCAGCAGATTTTAATTTATGCTACCCTAGAAGCGAGGCTTCAATCTACTCAAGGCACTGTTCTTTTCGCTAGCCTCTTTCAGGGTCCTTCTGATTTCTCGTTCCGATTTCAGTCCAAACGGAATTCTTAGGCATTTCCATAGCAAGCCGTTTGGCTCATTTCCATAGATTTTTATTGCTTTTTCCTCCTCGCGCTCCAAAATATACAGTTTGTCTGTGAAGTGAATGACTTTAGATACTGCGAGTAACGGAGGGTTGTGTAATGGTTTCTCACGTGTAAGGTTTATATGTCCAGATCCAATAATGATCCAATTTGTCTTTTATGGTTTTATTGACACACACAACACCTCTACGACATGTATATATACATGTAGAAATCACATGGCTTAGAGCCGGATCAAAATCTACACCCGCTCGGGGGTAGGGTCAAAAGGAATCTGAGGACGAATCCCTCCGGGGGTGGGGATGACAGTTCTACTTTTCCCTTTCTGGGGATTACTGTAGTCAAGTTGCCACAGGTTGATGGATCGAATAGTATTTAACATTGGTATTCAAAAGTTCAGAGGAGGGAAAGCCTTCTCAGATATAAATGCATTTTTACTTTCTCCTATACGAAGCATACGAAGAGAAAGTATTGTAATCGTCAAAAAATTCGAACTCGAGATTTTGACGAATCTCCACGTTTTAGACCCCCCTGAGTCCGAAAAACACAATTTTGGAATTATGTCTGTCTGCGTGTCTGTGAACACGATAACTCAAAAACTATTAGAGCTACGGGGATGAAATTTTATATGTGGTCTTCAAACATAATTTGTAGGTTTCTATCAAATTTCGGACAACATCCGTCAACGGGAAGTCTGTCTGTTTGTATGTCCGCGGTCATTTGAACACTATAACTCAAAAACTCGAATAGCTAGATGGATAAAATTTGGTACACTGTTTTATCGTCATGAGTGTAGGTCCGTATAAAATTTTGGGCCAAATCCGTCAGAGGGTTGACTGTCTGTCGTCCTGTATAATTTAGTTTTGAAAAGAATCCGTCATCTCCAGGCGCATGCGTACTGGAAGCAATCTTCTGTGCACGCGAAGGCTATGGAGCGAATTACGTCAGTTTGTCCTTGAGAAGGCAAGAGCCGAAAATCGGTACGCATCTCTTTGAATTGGATTCTTTACCTAGATATTTCAATCACAGTAATGAAAAACCTTCTGATGGTCATTGGATTCTGGGTAACAATAGGTTCGAATTTTTTTATCCACGCGTGGGAAGGGGAAACGGCACCTTTCTGGGGAAGTATACGAGAAAGTTTAGGGGAGAACACTCCCGCTGGCTGTGCGTGTTTCGCGTTTTCAATGCAAACTATGACGAAAAGGGAATGGGGTCGAAAATAATACCCTTTTCCGAAGACATTTACCCTTGCTACGCCGCTGCATGGAATTTGTGATGTGTCTATTGTTAAATATTACGAGATTTCTCCCCAATACTCCTCACGCAGCTTGAAAAATAAGACGTTAATTTAATATATGATTAGCTTTAATCGTTAATTATAATCATCAACATCTGAAATGCATTATTAAGCGACGAGCTTTTTATTATTCATTAAAAACAGAACGTTTCGGTATTCAGAACACAGTTTTATTCGTACGCGGAAAAATAAATACTCAAGGTCCATACGAACATTTTTAAAAAATATTTTCTTGCCGATCAGCACTGAACATTTTAAAGGAAAAATCCATCCTAAAAATGATGCCAATTTCTGCAAAGGAATACCAAATCGATATTCATATTTTAGAAAGGTCAATAATAAGGTCAAGGAACTAATCCATTAACAACGAGTCCCTTTCCGGCGATGCTGCAGTCAGAATTAATTATAGTTTAACAACGTTAAATTTATTTATATTTTTGTTTAATTATACAAATAAATTATCATTGTTTCTTCACAATTACCCAACATCGCAACCCGGCTATTTTGAGAATAAATAATTTTTAGAGTGGTTTTTATTTGCTTATATTTATCAGCAACAAAAATATTTTAGAGGAGGCGACTTCTGAAAGTAATAGCAAATCGATATTAATATTTCATTAAAGTTCCATAATAATGTCAAGGAAATAATTAATTAAAACTGAAGTTCTGTGACCCTCAGATTTAATTAGAGTTTTTCAATGCTAAATTTCGTTAATTTTTTTATGACAATCTACAATTAAATTATCTTTTCACACTGTTTCCTCCATTAAAACATATTTATTTGAGGATACTGAAAATAAACAGTTTTGAGAATGTTTTTTCATTCGTTTATGTTTATCAGCACCAAACAAGAAATATTTGAAAGAAATGTCAAATCCATATGAATAATTCACCAGTGTTTCATAATAAGGTCAAGGAAACAATTCATTAAGGCTGAAGTATCAAAACTAAACAAGAAATTTAGAGTTCTGCAACGCTAAATTTCGTAAATTTTTTTGGCAATCAACAAATAAACTTTCGTTGTCTCTTTACACTGCTTCGTGCGTTCAAACTTATTTATTTTACATTTCTGAAAATAAATAATTTTGAGAAAGATTTTTGTTTATATTTATCAGCGTTAAACAAGTATTTTAACGAAAGCCATTTTTGAAAGATATATCAAATCTACATAAGTTTCTCAGGAAAGTTGCATAATTAGGCCAAGGAAGAATTCATAATAACTAGAGCTTTTCAGGATGATTTTACTAACTGATTTAATTCGAATTTTTCCTTGTTTAGTTTATTTTACTTTTTGTGCCATCTTAATATAAATAAAAGTCATTCTGGCTATGTATGTGGCTATGTTCCATATCTCCTTCTAAACCAATCGACTGTTTTCAACCAAATGTTGCACATTTATTATTTAAGACAAGGGGAAGACACTTATGAACTTTTCTAAGTTCAAAAGTTAATTAAACAGGCAGTTAATTAGAAATTAACCGAAACCGTTTTTCCGCCGTAACTTCGGAGCAAATTGTCCGACAACATGTGATATGTTTGCTTCAATTTTTATTAATTTTTTAAAGTTTAATATTTTTTAATTACTTGCAGACAATTTTGAAATAACGCAAATTTATACCTACTCTGTTGCTAGGCGACGGTTAGACTTTGAGCTAAATTACCATTATTTCTGGAATTTTTGCTTATTTTTATAAATACGTTTTATATAAGAAGAGAGTCAACCGTTAACTTTTAAAAGCTCCAAATCTTATTAAAATTTCAGTTAATTGGAAATTACGCAAGATTTTGGCATTTACCGTGATATTTTTTGAAAGTATATATTATGTCACAAAAACTAATTTTACACATAATAAAAGTTTAAAAAATTAACTTTTCATGACACAACTTTCATTTCCGTTCAATTCGTTGTCCTCATTTTAATAATTTTTCAAAAATTAAATTGCGTATAAAATTTACAATTTATAACACTTTTTTTATTAGTGAAGAACAGGAATGCATAAGAACTGTTGCTAGATCACATTAGAAGAATTTTGGATGAAGACGAATTTTATTATTTTTTTATTCATATTTATTCTAATGCTTTTCTCAATGAAAAATTTACTATGTAATTGTCCCAAAACATCCTTTAAAATCTTTCTTATACTGCAAGATTTATGAAAATTTGAAGTACCTATGCAATGAATACTAATAACTTATAGCGAAAATTAGCTATCGGCGGTTTTTAAAAATCGTCTGGTTCAACTGATATTCCCTTTTTAATTAAAAAACATTTTAGATGATAAAAGAATTTTGGGTATTGTAATTTTCTACACAAAAGTGGTTTACATCAAAAATATTAGACATGAAAGTATTTTAATCCCGAGCAACGCCAGGCATAACAGCTAGTTTAACATACAAAATATTATTATTTCTTTAAATTTTAGAGCTTTAAAACCCATTTACTTAAGGTATCCGAACACGCTCGGAGCACTTTTTTTTTTAAATTGTGAAATAGAAACACCAAAATATGTTTTTTAGATTCGAATTTAATAAAGATTAATATTAGAGTATGATTTTTGAGTATAAATTATTATAAATTTACAAAAATCTTGAATTTCTGCTTCTTTTTAGAGGAAATTCCCCAAAACTTCAAACATGCTAGAGGTCAAACTTTTGTAATCATTCAAATAAAACTAATACTAAAATAAACTAAATACTATGGACTAGTGTTCGTACTAGAATCTTAACATTCTTTGTATAAATAAAAATTTTAGAGCTAATCGAACAATCATTATAAGATTTACAGCAACTTTTTCATGTCATTTTTCAGATAAAAGACCATAATTAAACAAATATTGTTACAATATATATTATTCTAGTACATTCACTAGAGACACAGTTGAAGAAAGTGTTCACAAAATTTCAGAACAATCGAATGATAATATCTTGAGTTATCATGTTTGAAGTGTGAAAATTATGCATAACATCTAATTATGAGCAAAATCAAATTTTAGTTTTGCCACGCGCTTAAATTAGGTATCTAAACTTTTAAAAATTCCTAAAAATATACTAACATCGTATTAACTTGAAAAAATGCAGTTTAAAAGAATTTTAGACAGGTTTGTGTCCCATTAAATAACAACTTTCGGTTAATTAAACGCCCACTTCCGGTTTTCGGTTTGTTATAAAACAATTAATATCTCATCTTCTAATTAACGTACCGACAAAAGTAAATATGTTTTAGAAATGTAAATGAATGAACTATCGAAAACATCAAAAATTAAAAAATTGGAATTTTGGTCGAAAATCGACTTTTCAACATGTTCGGATACAACAATTCTAAATACCATCATCACTATTAATTTTTTTCGTCACTGGTGTTTTGAATCCCCATGCAACCCCATTCTACAAGGGTCATTGGACAACATATATTTTTTATGCGCAACACGAGTGATGCCAAACGATTTCTGCTGTCGTGATATTTATTTATCCACCGGAATCTTTTTCAGCGGAGAGAGACAATTTAATTCGAAAAAAGATCACGTCGTTTTAAAGTAAGATTCGCGATATCTGCATCTCTGTGTCATTTGGCACGTACTTTTCTTTGAAGAAGAGAAGACAGATGCACCCCGTTATCTAGATCGTCATTGGGACATAAAGGAACACCTTGTATCGCAGCTGTAAAACCCTTTCTTTCTCGAAAATGCAACGTTATTTCTTCCGCGCCAGAAACCTTTTCGAGCGAGCTCCATTATCATCTATCTAGCAAACGATTTTTTTTTTTTTAATGCGTCGCGGGTTCGTCGAAAAGGAATCCCGTACAGCTGCGAATCAGAGCGGGGTGGTTTTCTGAGGAAATTACGCGCTCAATTCAAGGCTGATGGGTCTTCCAATTTCCACACATGCGACAATTTGGGTTTTGCAGTTGATGGGAGAGATACGAGGTGAAATTGTTAAGGAAGAGATTGCGGAGATAGATGCTTTGAGTCAGTAATAAGCAAATTAACTATGAAAGGAAATTATACGCCAGTTATGAAATGACAAGTGCACCACTCAGTGGCGAATCCGGGGGGGGCTATCGGGTTACCGGCCCCCCCCCCAGAGCCAAGCCAGAATTCTTGATTTTATTTAAAATCATTACAACTCTTTCTTCTTAATTTCTCTCTTTAAAAAAACAATGAAAACGTTTCAACATTGCTTTATGGCTTGGAAAGGCTCGAAAATTTTCCTACTTTTCTAGTCATTCCACTTGCACTTGTAGCGTTGGCGCGGCCGAAAACATTTTTTGGTCAGCTATTTCATTGCATTTTTTATTAAATTATCGAAAGTATTGTAGTATTCTTTATTATTATTATTGTCAGGAGAGGAAAGCCTGTAAAGTTAAAGTGTTTTGGTTTATATAAGCCATGAGGTTTGACATTCATCACGACGATAAAAAGTTTTTATAACCTCAGCCCCCCCCCCCGAGACAGGAATCCTAGATTCGCCACTGGCACCACTTATATTTCTGACTTCTAAAAATTTAGATTTAATGACAGTGGAGGCGAGTCAGGGGGGGCGAGGGAGAGCAATCGCCCCCCCACTTTTTGAGGAAAATTTAAATTTTCATCTCATTTTATATGTCTAAAACTAGGAATTATATAAAAAAACAATAGTGTCCTGGAAAGCTAATTTTGCCTGGAATTTTACAACTAAATTTTGACATAAACTTACGTCCAACCAATTTATTTTATATGAAGGCTTCTGACGTCTAGATATGTCATCAAGAGTCGCCTGCACCCCACCACACGACAGTTTCGAACGAAATAAAAAAACTCTTTCCCATTGTACATGCTCTATGGAGGAAAACTTTTGGAAAGTTCTCCAGCAACAACCACCTGACGGATTTCAGCGATTTTTATTTCATATGAAAGCTTATGTGTGCTACCGTTGCTATATGATGAAGATTAAGTTTTTAACCAGCGGGAGTGTTCTCCCCTAAACTTTCTCGTATACTTCCCCAAAAAGGTGCCGTTTCCCCTTCCCCACGCGGCTAAAAAAATTCGAACTTATTGTTACCCAGAATCCAATGACTATCGGAAGGTTTTTCATTATAGTGATTGAAAAGCATCTAGGTAAAGAATCAAATTCAAAGAGATGCGTAACGATTTTCCTCTCTTACCGGCTCAAGGACAAACTGGCGTAATTCGCTACTCCGTAATGAAATTCCTCTCCGTTCTTCCAGTACGCATGCGCGTGGAGAAAACAGATTCTCTTCAAAAGTAAATTATACGGACCGACAGACAGTCAACCCTTTGACGGATTTGGCCCGAAATTTTATACGGACCTACATTCATGACGATAAAACCGTGTACGAAATTTTATCCATCTAGCTGTTCAAGTTTTTGAGTTATAGCTTTCACATGACCGGGGACATACAGATAGACAGACTTACCTTTGACGGATTTTGTCCAACATTTGATAGAAACCTACAAATTATGTTTAAAGACCACGTACCAAATTTCATCCCCGCAGCTCTAATAGTTTTCGAGTTATCGTGTTCACAGACAGACAGACATAATTCCAACATTGTGTTTTCGAACTCAGGGAGGTCTAAAACGTGGAGATTCGTCAAAACCTCGAGTTCGAATTTTTTGACGATTACAATACTTTCTCTTTGTATACTTCGTATACGAGAAAGTAAAAATGAAATAAAGACAGACCACTGAAGCTTTGAACAATATCTTGCTGCGATGCTTCGAACTAGAGGTTGGAATATCTTTTAATTTTTATACAAAATATATTTTATACAGCTGTGTGGTGGTTTTCTGAGGAAATTGCGCGACAAATTCAAGGTTGATTCGGTCTTTTGGTGTGCGCAGATGCGACAATCTGAGCGTGCAGATGATGTGAACGATATCAACCTGCCTCTGGTGTGGGGGGAATTTTCGAGGAAGAAATTAAGGAGAAAATGTTCTAAATGAATAATTAAATTAATGTTGAAAGAAAACCATTTTCTAGATATGAAGTGATTGCTGATTCTTATCTTGAAAAATCAAAACTTACGAAATATATCCGGAAGAAAGTTCGCGTCTTTGTAAAAATAAATAAAAATTGACGGGAGGCTCTCTTTTTTAAACAGCCGCTGATGTTAAAGTCGTAGAACTACTTTACTCGCGTGACTCTTTTGTTCCTCGTGTTTCTCTTTGTTACTCGCAATACTCTTTTGTTTCTCGAAGTTACTCGTGATTCTCTTTTGTTTCTCGGTTTCTCTTTGTTACTCGCGATTCTCTTTTGTTTCTCGAGGTTACTCGTGATTCTCTTTTGTTTCTCGGTTTCTCTTTGTTACTCGCGATTCTCTTTTGTTTCTCGAAGTTGCTCTCAATTCTCTTTTGTTTCTCTGAAATACTCATATATGGAAAATTGGCGAAATAAAATGAAACGAAGGTTACAATGAAAATTGTTTTATTTCTTAATAAAATATATTACAATGTCAATTCTTTTGTTTTGAATTCTTCAATCGTGCGTGGATATGTTACAGTTCTGTTTAGGATTGGACGATGATATGAAAAGTAACATACATAATTTAATAATTTTTGTAACTTCTGTTGTTACCCTTATCTCTAAAATAAGACATTAGTTATGTTTTTAACGCATGTAGTTACCGAGATATAGAGGATCTCCCATACAACGTTTTTTGTGGCGTTTTGGAGTGTGAATCAAATTCCTTCCTGGGACCCCAATGGGAGTCTACGTTAAAAAATATTCCTACGCTAAAAATATAAAAAATGATACAGTAAAGCACCGTTTATATGACTTTCAAGGGACTGACGTATAAATGAAAAGACGTATAATCGAAATTTTACTAAACTTTGATTACTACAAATTTAATGCCAATAATGCAAATTCATTGAAAATTATTAATTTTAATATTTTTTAAGATGGTACTAGTGTAATACTTCATAGTATGAAAATCAATAATTAAATTTTCAAACATTTATCATAAAAGTGAGGAAAAAACATACCTTTATCGCACCCTTATACCTAAAGTGACCAGTTATTTTTTCCCTCAGAAAGGGATATTGTTTTAAGTTTTTAGGTAATATTAAATGAATTCAAGAAAACACATCTTTCTTCAGTTTTTACTTAATAATCAAAAGAACAGACATAAACACGTGAAAATAAATAATTCACGTGATTTTGCATTATTCCTTTTTAGGAACCCATTTTTGCTTCAGTATATTTGGTGTTGATACAAAACCAGCGGGAGTGTTCTTCCTTAAACTTTCTCGTATACCTTCCCGAAAAGGTGCCGTTTCCCCTTCCCCCGCGTGGCTAAAAAAATTCGAACCTACTGTTACCCAAAATCCAATGACTATCGGAAGGTTTCTCATTGTAGATTATAGTGATTATAAAATATTTGCGTGAAGAATCAAATTCAAAGAGATGCGTAACGATTTTCCTCTCTTACCGGCTCAAGGACAAACTGACGTTATTCGCTACTCCGTAATGAAATTCCTCTCCGTTCTTCCGGTACGCATGCGAGTGGAGATAACGGATTCTCTTCAAAAGTAAATTATACGGACCGACAGACAGTCAACCCTTTGACGGATTTGGCCCAAAATTTGAAACGGACCTACATTCATGACGATAAAACTGTGTACGAAATTTTATCCATCCAGCTATTCAAGTTTTTGAGTTATAGCGTTCGCATGACCGCGGACAGACAGGCAGACTTCCTGTAGACGGATTTTGTCCAAAATTTGATAGAAACCTACAAATTATGTGTCAAGTTCACATACCAAATGTCATCCCTGAATCTCTAAAAGTTTTCGAGTTATCGTGTTCACAGACAGACAGACATAATTCCCAAATTGTGTTTTTCGGACTCGGGGAGGTCTAAAACGTGGAGATTCGTAAAAATCTCGAGTTCGAATTTGTTGACGATTACAATACTTTCTCTTTGTATACTTCGTATACGAGAAAGTAAACAGTTAGAAGTTTTGCAATGGAGTTTCAAGAAAGGCGGAATTACTTCTTTATAATCTCTTAAATTAGCACAGAACAACTTGTCTTCCATTAATTCATGAAATGAGACTAATTTCGAAGTCATGGTATCTTGATCACGGTTCACATGCTAGGAAGGAGGAATATTTTACGTTTTAAGTTGGGGGGAAAACGACGTATAAGCAAAGCTTTGCGTCGTATAAACGAAGAACTTTATCATTACTACGCCAAAGTCGCCGAAATAACGAAATATCGCCAGTGATGTTGTTTATAAAAGCTGTACCAAAATCTTCGTTCATCCTAGTGTGCATAGTATCTAATATGACACACACTTTTTACTTTCTCGAATACGAAGTATACAAAGAGAAAGTCGAACTTGAGATTTTGACGAATCTCCACGTTTTAGACTTCCCGAGTCCGAAAAACACACTTCTGGAATTATGTCTGTCTGTGAACACGATAACTCGAAAACTATTACAGCTACGGGGATGAAATTTGGTATGTGGTATTTAAACATAATTTTCAGGTTTCTATCAAATTTTGGATAAAATCCGTCAAAAGGAAGTCTGTCTATCTGTATGTCCGCGGTCATGCGAACACTATAACTCAAAACCTTGAATAGCCAGATGGATAAAATTTCGTACACGGTTTTATCGTCATGAATGTAGGTCCGTATCAAATGTTGGGCCAAATCCGTCAAAGGGTTGACTGTCTGTCGGTCTGCATAATTTACCATTGAAACCAATCCGCTATCTCCACGCACATGCGTACGGAAGCAATCGTCTGTGTTCGCGGAAGGAGCGATTACGTCAGTTTGTCCTTGAGACGGCAAGAGTGAAACCTAGCAGTGTGCGATAGATGCGTTTTAATCGGTACGCATCTGTTTGAATTCTTTACCTATCAATTTTTCAATCACTGTAATGAAAAACCTTCTGATAGTCATTGGATTCTGGATTAGAGTAGGTTCGAATTTTTCTACCTACGCGGGGGAAGAAGAAACAGCACCTTTTGGGGGAAGTATACAAGAAAGTTTAGGGGAGAACACTCCCGCTGGTTTCTTACAATTTTGACATTGAAAAACTACTTTAGAAAGAGCTATTTATTGGAGTACTATATTATATATTAGAAAGTCATTGTGTAAGGATTTAGAGCTTAAGCAGATTCTCTTTAAACAGGAAAAACTAAGATTACATTCGAAACAAAACTTACCAGCTACTGTTCAGCAGCGGATTCCGAGACTGCCACTTTGGGACGATTTTACACCGGAAAGGGGTGTCGGGCAATGAGTCATATTTCTGGAGTTCCTTTTCAGATCACGCTCAGTAAAATGTCAACATCACCCTTCCATTCTTCACTTTCCCCCTATTTCGATGAAAATAACTCCGCACGGCGCACGCGCAAAAGCGCGGAGGGTTCCCGAATCCGTTGCTAAACAATACAATGGATACGAATGAATCGGGACTGTTTTGAAACAACGTATAAATGAGAAACGTATAGACGATGCTTTGCTGAATTTGAAAGAAAAAGCGAAATTCTGCGAGTTCAGAAGCTCAGAAATAATGTAGAAAGAAGTGAGGAATCTTCCTTTTCGGTTGTTAAAAATTGCACGCATTAAAGCATTGGAAAATTTGCGTAGTTTTTAAATCTCTTATCTGTATTGACCGCTAAAGAACTATGAAATTCATGAATGAATGGGGTAAGCAGAAAAATTGGATCTACTTCCCCCCTGACGAAGCATCCGGGTCATCTGAATGGGAGCCCCGCTGCAATTGCTCGAGTACTGAGGACGGAGTATTAACCCTTCAGCACACGCCCCCCGTTTTGGAACCATACGCGTGGGGTCATTTTGACCCCAAATTGTTAGACACTTTCTCTTTATTTTATTGGCTATTGGTACAAAAATTAAATATGCTCAAAGCATAGGAACATATTTTCGTTAAAATAACTTGTATTTAAGACGCAAATATTATTTTTTATAAGAAAAAGGAAAGTTGAACTTATCTGCTTTTCTGTATTCTTTTCTTCTCCGCTGCGCACGTGCGTACGCTTTCATAGCCATAACGTTAAATTATCTTGAAACGTTAGCACACGCGCGGGTCACCCAGTAAAAAGTGAGGAACCCCGTTTCACCGGTTTCGGCCTTCCTATCCTCTTCTTCTAGCTACACTATGAAGGTATAGGAAGTAACAGGGGCAAGTGTTTAGAAATTCCTAGAATTTTTTAACAAAACTGAAAGAGTGGGGTCACAAAGACCCCATGCGTGTGCTGACGGGTTAATAGCCTATCACCAGGCCACGGTCCGACCTCTCCCGAAGGAGGTACGTACTATCACTGGTGGAGGGACCCAGAGCTCCACCATTGCTATACCCTCAGAGGAAGCGAGTGCACGCTTACGTATCCGACGGCCCGACCTTTCCCGAAGCAGGTACGTACCATCACTGGTGGAGGGACCGAAATCCCCACCATTGCTATACCCTCAGAGTACTCATACTAGTACTCGCTTCGGCAGTACATATACTAAAATTGGAACGATACAGAGAAGATTAGCATGGCCCTGCGCAAGGATGACGGGGGCCGTCCCGAAGTGATATTGTGATTATTGATTAATAGAAAGTGTGCCCCCCCCGGACAACGGCCTAGAGTCTATCCGGGGTTTTGCATTTTTTTATGCAAATTTATTTATATCTTGTAATTGAGAATTCATTTCGTGTTTTACTGACCTGCACCTCCACGTGGTGGCCCCTGGGGAAGAGTTTTCTCTTCGCTAACGCAGGCAGTGGGACTGGTTGACTGTGATTTTCACGTCTCCTTTTGGAAACATGGCTAGTAGTGAAGATTTTACGGTTCAGGCGCAGAGGGTGCATGAAGCTGGTTTGGAATTGTTGGACTCTGTCTCTATGTCCAACAAGATTAGTCTAGTAAATCAGAATAGTTTTAGAAAAATATTTATGGATTTTGTTGAAATTAATAAACAGCAAAAGTTGTTGAATATTGTAACAGGACGTATGATTGAGCAAAAAGAACTTATACAAACGAAACTTGAGAAGTTGACTTTGCCTTCGACCTCTTTTGCAGAAATTGTGAAAGAGGAAACAAGGAAACATAGGTCTAGATCTAGACCTAGAGTTAAGAAAAACACCGTTTTGGTGTATTCAAAGAATGAGACTGACAGTAGGAAAATACAAGATAAAGTTCAGAAGGCCATAGATCCATTTAAGCTTAAAATTGATATTAAGAATGTGAAAGACGTTAAAAAAGGTATTCTTATTGAATGCAATAAAGAGGATGAAATTCAAAGACTTACAGATGAAATTGAAGGGAATGAAATTTTGAAGAATGAATGTGAAATTCGCCAACCACAGAAATTTAATCCGAAAGTTATTATCTATCGAGTTGGTGAAAATTTCGATATTAAAGAGGGACTTAGTAAGCTCAAAGAGCAAAATGAAGAGTTAGAAGAGGCTGAAGTTATGCATGAATTTTGACAAAAAACTAAATTTGGCACATACTGGGTAATTTCTATTGACCCAAAAACCTTCTTTAAAATTATGAAAATTGGAAAAATCAATTGTGGATGGCAAAGATATAATATTAGAGAATATTTAAAAGTAAAGCAATGCTATAAATGTTACAAATTTGGTCACTTGGCCAAATTCTGCAAAAATATAACGGATGACAGAATATTATGTAGTAGGTGTGGACAAGTTGGACGTAAGAGCAGGGAGTGCTCTAATGAAGCTAAATGTCTCAATTGTACAAGATATAATGAGAGAAGTAAAGTTAAATATGATAATAAACACGATTGTATGAGCAGAGATTGCAGTATGGTTCAAAAGGAAATAGACTTTTTGAGATATAGAATAAATTACTCTTTTGAAATTTAATGTCTGTTTCATCAAATAAACTTGCTTTAAATTGTGGTTTTATTAATTTAAATCATGCAAGAGCTGATTCTAATTTGATTGAAAATGATGCTCTTGAGAAAAATCTTGATCTTGTTTGTCTAAATGAACCCTACTACTGTCAAGGTTCTATTTGTGGTTGCCCAAGAGGCTATTGGCAAATTGCTGTTGATGGTGAGCCCAGAGTGGCGGTTTTTATTAGAGACACTATTAAATTTGCCACACTTGAAAAAGAGCGAGACGTAATAGCTTTAATGCTGAATTGGAATAATATTGAATATTTGATTATTAATATTTATTGCCCTCCAAGCGCTAATATTGAGAGTTCGATTGCAAGACTAGAATCAATATGTATTCGATTTCTCGATAAAAGAGTTATCATTTTTGGTGATTTTAATGCTAAAAGTTCCGCTTGGAGCCCAAGATCTACGGATGAAAGGGGTAGATTGGTATTAGAGTTTGTCAATAAACTTGATCTTTTCATAGAAAATAGTTGCGATTCAATTGCGACTTATTCATGCGAAAAGGGTGAAAGCTGGATTGACTTAGTTATTTCTAAGAATATTGATCGAACTATGGTTAATAACTGGCAAGTACATAACCAAATTACAGCGAGTGATCATATAGACTGATTACATATACACTTAGTGAATCTCCTAGACAAGTTAAAAGGAGATCTGTTTGGAAGTTGGGAAATTTGAAAATATTGGAATTTAAATTGGAAATGAGTAAGTTGGTTTCATATTTTAGCAGAATAGACCTGAATAGAGATAACTTGGAAGAAACGTTATCTTATTTTTGCTCAAGGCTTGTTAAAATATGTATTAAATGTAGGAAAAACAAGGGTTTGGTGAGAAAGAATAATTCTGTATGGTGGACCCAAAACTTGGAAATAGAGAGAAGTAGAATTCGTGCATTGAGAAGACGTTTTCAAGCGTGCTTGGAGCAAACAGAAAGAATTAGAAGAAGAATTACCTTTAAAAGGGAATTCTCAAAGTATAAAAAGCAAGTTCTTAGTGCAAAAACCTCCAGTTTCAGAGGTTTTCTTGAAAAATTAGTGAATAAAAATAATCTTGGACGAGTTAAAGATGCCTTTAAATTGGGAAACATTGAACTTAGGATTGAAAAAATAAGATTGGCAAGTGGCGCTTATATTGAAAATTCTGAGGAATGCAGAAATTATATTTTGAAATTTCGTTTTCCTATGGTACAGGTGGAGGACACTGTTGATTCGGGACTTGTTACGGATGAAGTATATCCTGAATTTACTTTGGATGAGATTGAAATGTGCGTTAATAAGATGAAAAGGGATGAAGCACCGGTGAAGACGGGTTTTCCCTTGGCATAATTGAAGAAATTTTTTTATGCAGATAGTGGCTGGTTTGTAAAAATTTTTAACCTCTGCCTCAAATTTGGTATATTTCCAAAACTTTGGAAAGAATCTAGAGTGGTTCTTATCCCCAAATTGAATAAAGACCTTTCAAATCCTGAATCATATAGGCCAATTTGCCTTCTGTCAGTTTGGGGGAAAATTTTGGATAAACTTATGACTCAAAGGCTTGTCTATTTTTTGGAATCTAATAATTTATTAGATCATAGACAATATGGATTCAGAGAAGGTATGGGCACGTTGGCAGCGCTTAAGGCAGTTAATAATTTTATTGACTGTGCAAAAAATGAAAAATTAGTTACATGTTTGATTTCATTGGACATCAAAAATGCGTTTAATTCCATAAGATGGGAAGACATTATCAATCTTTTGAAAATGTATAAGATTCCCGGAAAACTTCTTAAACTTTTTAGAAGTTTCTTGAATAATAGATCTGTTATTCTTGAAGATGGAAGTAAATGGAATTATAACATTGGTGTTCCCCAGGGTTCTAGTTGTGGGCCAATTCTTTGGCTCATTGTGGCAAATGAAGCACTTAAGATGTTTCCGGAACAGTCTGACACTCTTGTCCAAGCTTTTGCGGACGATTTTGTCATTTTGATCAAGGCTTTGGCCTCTTATAAGTTTTCGGAAATTAGTAAAAATCTTATTTCATGTTTTGAACTTTGGGCTGGAAGGTTCAATTTAAGATTTAGAGAAAATAAGACTAAGTACATAATGTTTAAAGTTAGGAAAAATATTACTCCTTTTCCTGGCATTCATTTATATGGTAAAAGAATTGGACATACGAATGAATTGAAATATCTTGGAATAATTTTCGATCCCAATTATTCCTTTATGACTCATCTTCAAAGAGTTCAAGAAAAATAATTAAAATAAATGAAAAATTGAGAAGAATAGTTAGAGCAACTTGGGGCCTCAGGCCAGAAATGGTTAAAGAAATTTACCAAACTATTCTAGAAAAGATTATATTATATGGAGTTGAAATTTGGTATAGAAATGGAATAAAAATGAATACGAAGCTCCTGCAGATTCAACGATATCCGCTCCTTTCGATTACGAAAGCATATAGAACAACGTCAAATGAAGCGTTACAAGTTCTTAGTGGTTGTTTGCCAATTGATCTTAAAGCGCAAATGCTTTGCGCTTTAAGACGGCTCTGTTTCTTCAGAGATTGATTTTGAGTTAGAGGAAAAAATTATACCATGGGAAGTTCTTAGAATTAATTGGAATTTGTATAAAAATATGTGTAACTCTTTTTCTGTTTTTACAGATGGATCAAGAATGAATAGTAGGGTTGGTAGTGCGTATGTAATTTACTATTGTAATGACGAAATTGATTTTTCTTTGAACTTCCGCCTGTCGGACAACTCTTCAGTATTTATGGCTGAGGCCTTTGCTATCAGCAAGGCTGTTGATGAAATTATTTCTAGGAAAATGGAATATGTTGATTTAATTACTGACTCGCGATCAACACTTATGTCTTTGTACTCCCTTAAAGAAAAAAGGTGTTTTATAAACAATATTAAAAGGAAAATAGCGAATTATAATGGAGAATTAACCTGAAATGGGTTAAAGCCCATGAAGGTACAATGGGAAATGAAAGAGCGGATTTCCTCGCCAAGTTGGCAATTGATAAAGAGGAAATTGATATTTGTTTCGGTGAGACAAAATCTGAAATTAAATTATTGGCAAAAAATAAAACGATTCAATGTTGGTCAAAATAGATGGAACTCAAGTAAGAATGGAAAAGTAACTAGAAGTTTCTTTAGCAAGGTCTGCTTGAATAGAGTAAAAGGTGACTTCTATCTGAATCAAATTTTTACTGGACATGGGATTTTTAGAACCCACCAAAGCAGATTTTATAATAAATCAGTTGAATGTCAATGTGGTGCGGAAGTTGGAGACATTACACATGTACTTTTGACTTGCGACTTATGGAAAGATAAGCGTGATAAATTGAATATTAAAGCTGGCACTTCTTTAAAAACTCTTATGCGTTGGGAAAAATTTCAAGTTTTTTGTCGCTTTGTGATACAGTCTTTGTTAAACTTAGAATTGAATTAATTTATGTTAATTATATTGTATTTTAAGTTTGTAACAGTGGGAGATCCACTGATTTCTTATTTTTTGTATATTATTTTCTTATCTTGTACTTTGTTGTGTTGAAATAAAAACGCCGGCGGGGCTGGCATTCGACAGTGGGTGGTAAGTGGCTTTGGATCTTTGGTGGTGGTTTCTCTGCTGCTTGTGAACCCCGGACCAACACGTGTCCGCTGGGGTTCTGGTTCTGGTCGGTTTAAAATTGTCCCGTCTGATTAAATGCGGTTTGGACTTGAAGGAGGTAGCACCAGGTGCGCCTGTGCTTCTCTGTTGGGTGGGGGCTGTCGTAGCGACAGCAATTCTCCCGGATGGCATATGCCGGGTCGGTCAAATATTTGAGTTACCCTCAGAGGAAGCGAGTGCCCGCTTACTTATCCGGTGGCCACTCATCCGGAAGATACCCAAATCTAAACACATCTTTTCTAACTGTAACCAAGCAGCGCTTTCTCTTAAAAATTATTTCATACACAACGCGTACATCATTACAGCATAAGCTGTATATTTAACGGCCCAAATATTCAATAGAAATGAAGTTATAATATCAGTCAGATCTAGGTTACGTCCAAATTCGGCGACTCGCACCTACTGTCCAACCGCCACGAGAAGAACCCCAGACACTAGACATCGCGATGTCGGTCGTTATGGAAACGGGATAATCCACTGCATTTCGGAGGTGAAGGAAAGGGGCTTCATTTCGTTTGGAGCAACCAGAACCGGCGGAAATCTGTCTGATTTCGCTTTCTACTTCGATCGAAAACGAATTCTCGACTAACGAAGAGCGCTTAGTTTGTTAAATGTTGCGGGTTATTTTATATCCCTCCTTTCTTAGACTCGTCTACTTCAGGCAACCCTTCTCAGGGATTTTCTCCTGGCGGCAGGAGAGTATGGTAAATGTGGAGTTTACGGGACCCACCTGTTTCTCGCCAATTTTTCTTGGCGGAATTTCATTTGCCGTCGCCAAATACTGTTTTGAATGTGCAGTGCGTTTTTTATTGCTCTCTTGCGCATGCGTCACCTGGAAATGAGAGATTGAGCACGCAACAAATGTTTTTAACTTAAAGAAAACATCAGCGGTTTCGCTTTGAGCATAGCGGAATACTCTTAGCTTCGCTTATTCATTGAGAAACGAAACACACAGAATAACATATACGGTACTGAACCGATATTCAATCCGAAGAATTCCAAACGAAGTTTTATTCAAATTCGAATTTATCGACCAATTGCATCGAAGAGATGAACGAAACAGTCCAATCGAAACGTGGCGCAATATAGCCTGATAAGCAAACTACTGATGAAAAGATCAATTTGTGCGCATGCGCGCATGTCACTCGCTAAAAACATCTGGACATAACAAATGTTCTCTCATCGCCGTTCTTGGCGCCAAAGCGTTGGCGATCCTGAGGAACGAAGTAAGTGGGTACCGTAAACTCCACATAAACCGACAGTATATAAATTTATACACTCTCACCAAACTTGATGAAAATTTGAAACATTTCAGAAACTTTTCTACGCCTTTGTATTGGTCGAAATTTCTTCTTGGTGGAATCGAATTGGTTTATCGCGAAATTCCATTTCGTTTACGTCACAGCTATTATTCGAATGGATTTTTACGCTTGTGGTCGTTCTTTAAGAACAAACGGCGGAAATTCGTTTATCCAGTTTCATCATTCTATTAAGAGACTGCAAAGGATGTCGAGGTTCCTTAAAATAGATCCAGATAACTCTTGATATCACTTTTTCTAACCATACGATTTGAAAATGGATAATTGTTTAAATGATTACATTTTCTGAAATTCAACCCGAGCCACTATTGGGTTAAATGACAGAAGTCACACATAGTCATGTCAACATTCATCTAAAGTTCACTTTTATAATATATATGAAGTGAACAGATCTTCCAGATTAGTCGAGACAGACCCGAATTTTCACGATCTGTCCCGAATCCGAATGAAATGTTCCGAATTTTTCCGATATTTTCCTAGTGTTTTTATCGATTTGCAAATATCTCTGATTAAAGAAGATTGATTAAATTTTTAGATAAATTAGTTTAAAAGCTAATTTGAATAAAATTAATAATTTATATAATTTAATAATGTAATTAATAATTTATATGCATTTAATAATTTACTAAAATCTGTCCCGAATCCGAATTAAATGTCCCGGATTGTTCCGATATTCTCCTCTTTTTTTCGATTTGCAAATATCTCTTATTAAAGAAGATTGATTAAATGTCTAAACGAATTAGTTACAAAGTTGATTTGAATAAAGTTAATAATTTATATACATTTAATAATTTAATAAAACCTGTCCCGAATCCGACTTAAATGTCCCGGATTGTTCCGATATTCTCTTTTTTTTCGATTTGCAAATATCTCTTATTAAAGAAGATTGATTAAATTTCGAAATGAATTAGTAAAAAAGTTGATTTGAATAAATTTAATAATTTATATGCATTTAATAATTTAATAAAATCTGTCCCAAAGCCGAATTAAATGTCCCGGATTGTTCCAGTAGTTTCCTATTTTTTCGATTTACAAATATCTCTGATTAAAGAAGATTGATTAAATGTTTAGATAAATTAGTTAAAAAGTTAATTTGAATAAATGTAATAATTTATATAATTTAATAATCTAATTAATAATTTATATAAATTTAATAAATAAATTAATTATTTACAGGATTAATAATGTGTCTAAATTATTTAATAATAACTTTATTGAAAATAGTTTTAAATTTTATAAAAACACACTTTTAAAAGTGCACTAAAATGTGGAATTTGTTTTTAATTTTAATTTTTGTCTAATTTTGAGTCTAATTTAAAAATAATTATCAAATACACTATGAAATCAATTTTTATCAGATTCACTGCCAGGTGGCGCCACTGCAATTAAATGATAAATAAATTTTAAAAATATTAAAACAGTAGAGTGAGTGAAAAATCGATTATAAAATATTGTCTTTAAAGACACGAAACAAGTCAAGTTAAATAAAAATGAGTAATGATTAAATTAGCGGTCTCAACTTTTTTATATGTGGAATATGGTTCTCCTAATTGGTCAGAGAAGAGATGAGAAGTTTTTCTCCTAAAGTGACTAGACGTCCCGGAATAGCCGGACACTCCTGGTTTTTGATTCTGTCCGGCAATAACCAAAGTTATCCCGTTTTTTACAAGTAAATAGTTCATTACATTTATAATTTTCATACAATTTAAAAATGTAACTATCTATTTATTGTAAATTATTATAATTTTAAGTTTATAATAACTCAAAGTTTATTATATAACTTTAATAAAATGTAACTATATTTAATTGTTATAAAAGTTATTTTCTGTACAAATCAGCTTCTCAAATTTAACCACACTTAGCGTATAACCATCCTACTATGACAAATCTGACTGAATGGGTTTGAACAGAAAATAACAAAAGTAATCGCAAAAAAAGTTATTTATACTTCCTTATCTCAATTTTTGCATTAAAATATAATTTATTATTATTATTATTAACGCTTTCA
>BGPR01027587.1:0-20607 GCA_013235015.1 Araneus ventricosus
TGGCAACTTAATTATTGATTTATGATCTTGGCAACTTAATTATTGATCTATATAATATTTTGTGCTTGATAGGCCAAAGGAAGGAGTACTAAATGCATACTATTCACGAAGCTCAACACAAAATGCGCCATATTGTTTCCAATACGAGAAAGTCGTAGGGATAACACGCCCACTGATTATTTCTTGTCCATGTTTTTTTTGTAATCACATTTGACTTTTACACATAACATGGTGCTGATACATGGTAAGAAACTGAAAGGGTTATTATTAGCAAGCGTAATCAAGTTGAAAGCATTTTGATTTTAGTCTTCAAGTGCAGTGTTACGAATTCTAAATATTGCCTTAGCTTAAAAATTTAATCAAGAACAAAGTATGAAGAAAATCAAATTAAATTAAATTAACAGAACAAATTTTAAAATAAATTTAAACATACACTATAAAATTTAAATAATGTTTTTTATAGCTAACAATATGCCGCTGCATAAAGAAAACAAAGGAAGTCGAAAATTAATCAAAGAAAGTAAAAAAACAAGAAATACACACTAAAATAATAGAATAAAATTAAAAAAATATAATTAAGCAAACAAAGAATCCATTCTCTAGTCCACTTTTTCAAGGGCTATAGATTATATACGATATGGATTCAAATTACTTGGGAAATTTTTCTGTAAGAAGTTTGGCTTTTGTCTAAAAAAGCTTCTAATAGACAGAAATTTCCCAATCAAAGACGAACAAGACAAGTACTACCAACAAAAGAATTTTTTAAAGGAGCAAACAAACATTATACCGCTAACAAGATTGATTTTTTTATACAAACTTTTTAAAAGAAATTTTATTAGCCATCAGGTAGGAATACCACCATAAAATATATCAATAAAAGAAGGAAAAACCAAACTTACCCTAGCCTTGGAGAGAATCAATATGTCTCCACTTTAAATAAGATTTTTAATCTTACAAAAAATATTTATATTATTATTCCCATTATCTATTTGTTCTCTGCAAGCAAAAGGGCAAGTTTTACATCTAACATCACAACATGATCGAAATTTTTTAAAATCCCTACCATTAAACCATTGTGCAAGTAACTTCTTATCAGACAGATCTCAGGTTTCGAACATTTTTATTTGTACATTTGAGGATGGACAGCAACATTACAACAAGCACAGAGTATATCATTGCACAGATCATAGCGATGGCTCATTATATTGACGTAGCTTACTGATCTCAAAATAAAGCAATAGTTATAAATACAAAGCAGATACATTACACACATGCGCAGCAGACAACAGCGCCCGCAGCGCCATCCTTGGCAACTAATTAAGGGTTAGTTATAACAAACAGTAATCATCAATTCAAAACAACCCCAGGTACACTCAGAACTAAATGAACACAAAATTTAATTTTTACTTCCTTATATAGTAAATAATGACGTATGCAATCAACTTTATGTAAATTTATTCTCTGGCTTCCATTAAAATATGATAAACAGGATATTATCTGCCTGATTTGAAGCTTTGTGGATTTGCCTGTAATAAAAAATTCTTGTTTTAATTTCCATGCTAGTTTAAATAAAGTTTTGATATTAACCAAAATGCTGCATCGTGAAAATTTACTAAAGAATAAATCTGCAGAAAAATGGATTTGAATTTATATTGTTACTTTTCATCCGAATAGCGGAAATGCCACGAAATATGTACAGAAGGCGCACGAAACTTATAAAAGTGAAATACATATTCAAATATATTTGAGACCAGTAGCTTGAAGTAGAGTAGAAACTTTGTTCTCCAGATCTTAAACCTTTCGATTTCTTCCATTGAGTGTTTAGTCAAGGATAAGGATTCTGATGGCTAACTCATGAACAAAAATTTAGTATGTATTTGAAATGCGCTTAAAAGCGCTTCAAATAGCGCGTGTTTCGATAAATTTGTTTATTTCAGTCAATATTTCAAATAAGTGTAAGAACGAATGGCAATCCCACTGAAAAATGTATGTAATTTGGAAATTTCAAATATTTTTAAAATTTAAAAAATATAAAATCATTTATTCAATCAATTAATCAAAAGATTTCAAAGGCTCAATTACAGAATTCTGTACACTTAATGATAATTATGAAGTCAAACTTAAAGAAAATTTTGACATAAAAAAATTCATAATTTATGAATACAAAAGGAATGTAAATATTTTCAAAACATATTTTAAATACAGGCATTCAATCCGTTAATCAGGTTTAGCTGAGAGATTTCATTCTTTATTTTGTATTTTAAAATTAGTCAATAAAAATGCACATTTTCACACTTTGTGTTCTAATTTTATTTTTCAATTACTTTTTCATATAACAAAATTTATTTATAGCATTTGTTTTCTTCATATATCAAATACAGAAATAAAATTAATTTTTATGAATTTTTTTGTATCATAGTATATATTTGGCACATTTTAAAACTTACTTAAATTTATAATCACATTGTGCAAAAAATAATTTTATTTCTCATCTAAAAATAATTCTCAGTAATTTCTCAAAAAATGCAAATACAATGATTATTATCACTACTTCTTTTCTATTTCTTCCATAATTTACACAAAATGAGGAACGCAGGATAAAGTAATTAAAATATGATTTAGAACTTAAATTAGAATTTCTTGAATAAAGCACTTCCATTCGTTAAGTAAACCAAATAAAAAATTAACTAATTAATTATAAAAGCATTAAAAATTAAATCGAAAAGCAAAAATTATGATGATGCAAATTTGAATAAATGCGCAGTGTGAAATTAAACAGTTTTTATAAGCAGAATAAACTTAATTTTGTATTTTAGTCTCGATTTTGAATAACTTTCCTCAAATAGCATTAAGAGCTTAAAAAATTGTTTCTAACGCATAATTTACTTTATTATTCAAATATCTAAAACAAACAGATTTAGTTTTTGTTTTCTTTCTCTATCAGTCTATACATTCACCATATTTTAAAACTTATTTACCTTTTTAAATATATTTTGCAAACAAAATCAATTTTATTTCTACTACAAAATTCGCTCTCAGCAGCTAAATGTCAATACAAATACCCTTTTTTATTTCTTCCCTAACTTGTTCAAAAGGTTACCGGATCCCTTTTTTCATGCAGGGAAAAATTAGGAATGTAGGAAAAATAATTAAAAAAATTTTATTTTGCATTTAATTTTTAATTCAAATTTCTTTACTATAAACTTTAATCCATTTAGTTATAATTTTAACGATCTAATAAGTAAATTAATTAATCTCTTGTCTTATTTCAAAATTAATCGGAAAAGATAAAAACAGTGCTGCTGCAAATATGGATAACTTCGCATTGTATAATTAAACAGCTTTTATAAAAAGTTCTTTTTATCAAGCCGTTTAACTATACAGAGTTCAGTTATTTATATTTGTATTTTAATTTTGTATTCCAATCTCAATTTTGAATAACATCCAGTATCAACATTATTAAGAGCTTAAAATAACGCTTATTTCTAACGCATTGTTTAGAACATTAATCAAATTTCTAAATAAAACAGAATTCGCTTTTCTTATTTTTTCCGTATCAACCTACCTATTTGCTTAATTTTAAAACTTGTTTATCTTTATGAATACATTTTGCACTACAAAAACTTTACTTCTGCTACAAAATTCGCTCTCAGCAACTTTTGAATACAAATACCATTATAAATATTCCTTTTCTATCTCTTCCGCAACTCCCACAAAATGTTAACGCAGCTGCTTGGTATACTTTCTTTGCTTCTGCAAACACTAGACGTTGTATTTATTTCAGTTCGGTAAAAATGCTGATTCTCTCAGCAAACCCCGGGAGAATCTGGAAGTGAATCTTTACTTTTTTTTACGAGTATCTCCACATTTACAAACAGTGCACACAGAAAAGCAGTAAATACTGGGAAGACTAACAAATAGCTTGGTGTTGGGTACTTATCTAAACGCCTTAAGGTTCCAGTAAAATATAGGGGATGGTTCCTGAATTTAGACAATCTGAACATTTTTTAATGTATAGTAATATGCAAGTAATTTTAATAAAAAAAATGTAGTTGAGTGCCTTTGTTGTTTGTCTTCAAAACAATGTAACTAACTTATCAAGAACCACACTTGAAAACAGAAAAAAAACCTAGACAATTGTGTCATCGATTCATTTAAGGAAACTGGTTGCCAGATTGGACCAGCGGTTTCCTAAATTAGATTATCACTTTCTTTAAGCATAATTAAAGCAAAAATATTTATTGGTTCTCAAAATCACACCACCACGCAATGTAGGAGCCCAAGTATGATATTTGTATTGTATCATTTCTTATTCCCCCTTTGTTTATTGACATATGATACAAAACCACGCAACCTAGTTTTTTGTTTTTTTACGAACCAGCATTTGAAGTCTTTAATGTCATTTTATTGATTTTTTGCTTTGGCTTGTTCCACTTTCAATTTATGACCACTACTGGTGATTATAACTGCTTTCTGGGCCATTCTTCTGGCTCAAGATAATAGTCCCATTGATTTAAACAGCCCAAACTAGGCAACTGTTTGCGGTACAATCTAAACAACCGATTACAAAGAATCATAATGATTCAAGATACGGGGACATGAAGTGGTGTTTATATATATATTATATATGTAATAAAACTGTAATAACTTAATTTTTTAACTTTTTAAAATTATTTTTAATGATACTTGATTTTTTATTACTTCTACTTCCATCGTAATAAGTGCACTGCTATTTTCACTTCCGAGACACAAGTCTTCCGGGAAAATCCGCTTTTTTAACTACAATTTAATCTCGCTGCGATAGTGCAACTTTCTCTTTCTAAAACCACGCAGCCTTCATACCAGATTCCTGCTTCGGCGTCAGTGACTTTTTCTTCGTCGCCAGTGACTGCGCTTTGCATCTCTTAATACTTTAAGTATGGCCTGATATCATTCTAAATTTTACCCAAAACAGCTGAAATCCATAAATCAAATAAAGAAACTGTTCATCGTTCTTCAACGATTGCTGCCTTCTTTGGAATTGCATTTTTACATTTCACCGAAATCATGAAGTTATATATATATACTGGAAAAAAGTAATGAGGTAGGTGTAATATTATTGGAATAAGATATTTCTTAATGTAATTTAGAATTTAGCTGGATAGAACTGCAAGTTTATTAAAGACGGTTTCAGTGGTCATATTAACTGTGAAATATTTTGGAACTCAATAAACAAAATTATTTAAAATTAAGCATTAAAAACCTTTAGGAGAGGTACGAAACACGGAAATAAGCTAAAACCGAGTACAAAATTATGGACGGAAACGCCAACCGCATTAGCTAGAAGGCGTTGTTCGTCAGTGCTGTAGCCAGATTTAGACGGTCTTTTTGAAACTTAGTATATAGAATTATTCAAAATTCAATGTATAAGCCGTTAGGGGAGGTAGGAAATACGAAAACAAGCTAAAATAACGTTCGAAATTCTGGATGGAAACGCCAACCGGATGAGCTACAAGGTGTTGTTTGCCAGCGCTATAACTGGATTTCAGCGCTAACCATTTAATGTCCCGACTGCTTATGGAGAACAAGCAATGATGACATGATGAACATGCCGACCTCAATGCCAAAATGTCCAATGCCGCTGAAAATGCTCGGGAAATTTCGAGTATTCTCGAAAGGGTTCGCAGATCCATGCGCAGTTGCTGTGATGAGAGTATAACTGAGAATAGTGTTGCAAAAGTCTTACTGTGGGTGTATGGTGTAAGCAGTCCAACACGCAGGATAATGGAGAATGAAGGTTTATTTACAAATATGCAGGAAAACACGTAGCACAGGTACAGGAAACAATAGTTCTTGCACAGATTAGCAATGTAAACAGACAACAATTCGCAGGTAATAACAGTTCAGCACTTTGTTATCTAACAACACAAACAGTCAGCAAATAACTAGTAACGACAATAACTGCACTTTCAATAGCGCTCAGCTCACCAGCTTCCTAGCTCTCACTGCGGACGAAGCTCTCAAGTCGTTCCCAATGGGTCAACACTACTCTTTCTGATACAGGCGCGATCCTTATATACTCTCTCCGGCAGGCCGTGACGTCACAAGGAGTATACTCGTATATTCACGCATATTCCCTTTCCTAATAGAAATATCGAGAAAAGGGTTTCATTTTCTGGAATCACCTATTTGTCGCCAAGTTCGTCGCTAAGGTCAGGGGTCCCGGAAGAGTTGCTGCCGTCACTCCATGCTTAACCTTGTAAAACTCTCTTCCCAACCATAGGACTAACATTGCTGGGAAGCGACTTTCCATGTTCGTAACAATAGTAAGAATTTTGAAGAATTGTTTTTAAACAGGGGGTGTGCACCTACTATCCACGACATATTGCATTATAGTGATGTACATATTGATCTATTTTGAGATATTGCGTAGGCGCTTGAAGCATCTGGAAATTTGTTTTGTAAGCAGAATTTGCAGAAGAATTCTAAAATCTTGTTGAGATACTGAGAAAGCACTCGAAGTTTCTCGAAATTTCTTTTATAATCCAAATTTGCCAAGGAAGTCCTAAATGAAATTCAACTTGTCAAATTTGACGCAAGAATGTCCATTGCCGCTGAAAATGCCGGATATTTTCGAAAGGGCTCCCCAAACTATGCTCAGCCGTTGTGATGTGAGCATAAGTGCAAATGGTAAGAATTCTGAGCAAATGTTGTGAAGCCGGGCGTGTACACAAGCATAAAGTAATTGATTCTGAGATTACTTTCCGCTCAAGAATACACTTACAACATCTGGAAATTTGTTTTGCAATCTAAATTTGCCAAGGAATTCCTAAATTAAACTAAATTTGTTTCCAAAAGCAAGTTGACTTTGCACTAAATGTTATGTTTTGACTGATATCGATAAATACGGTGTCTTCTGCATCCTAATAAACACCACAATGCGTGTTCTCAGATTTGCATACGAATAATTTTATCCAGGAAGTAGTAGTTCAGGATAAGCAGAAGTTACCATTTGTTATTTTGTAATTTAGGTGCTTTTTATAAAAATTGTTTTCTGATTTAGTCTCAAAATTGAAATATTTTTTGAATTGATACCAAGAACTTAAAAAAATAACTTATAGCTTTTATTTTGAACCAAACTATGTAATATCTAAACCAAACGGAAATTCATTCTTATATATTCTCTATCGCCAACATATTTGCATGATTTTGAAGTTTATTTCCCTTTATAAGCAAATTTCTCAAAGAAATACCATTTTATTTCTTATACAAAACTCACTCTCAGTAACTTTTCAATACAAATACAAATATCAATATTCCATACTTATCTCTTATATAATTCAGACAAAATGCTAAAGCAGCTGCTTACTACCTTTTCCCTTTCTTCTGCAAATGCTAGACGTTGTATTTATTCTGGATGGGAAAAAATGCTGATTCTGGTGAAAATCTCGAGAGATTTTGCAATAGAACCTTTGCTTTTTTACGAGTATCGCCTCCTTTTCAAACACAGCCCACAGAAAAGCAGTAAATACGTGGAAGGCTAACAAATAGCTTAGTGTCAGGTATTTTTTGAACAGCTTAAACCTTCAACGAAATATAAGCCATAAGAAAGTTTTACTATAAGGTTGGAAAAAAAATTACAAGCCTGGCGTGATATTATCATAGTAAGATATATCATGCTTGTGTTTCTGGAAATGGATGGAAAGAATTGGTGAGTGTTTTGAATCGTCTTTCTGTAGAAAAGGGGCGTTTTAGTAGACGTCGGAATATTACGTGTTTCGTTTTGAAACTTAGCATTGTTTGGCAAATTCCCTTGTGCATTCAAGGGACTTAACACCTTTCAATATTTTGGAGATAGTTTAACCTGGTAACAGAAGGTCGATTCACATGATGAAAATACATATTTTGTGGAAGAAAGAAATGAAATTTTTGACATTTACTTGTAGAAATAATTCATGAATGCAAACACTTTATAATTAAAAAATCCAATTGTACGTAAATAAAATGCACTGTCTCAGTTTAAAGTAAAACAATCTTGACGTCAACAAGAACAACCATTATTCGTAACCTACTTATCATTAATTGTAATAAGTTGCTTGCTAAATTTACTACAAGTTATTTTTATAGTTTACTGTGTATACCCACTGAACATGAAATTAAATTGACAACATATGAATTTATTAATTAAATTACAACTAATAACAAGAGCTAATTAATTTCTGTCTTTAATATTGAAACATTTTTAGTAGTCTGACGTAAAAATTTGCATTTTCAAAGAGATTTCAGCTGCATCTTTTTAGAGATGCTATTCGTCGAAGTTCCAAAATAGATCCCTGCTTGATTACTTAAATTCGGAAAAAAATTATCAAATAGGTACGGTCTCTTCACTTTAGAGTTGGGAATTTACTAATTTCTTTATCTTTATCAGGTTTATCTCAAAATTGTTAATTTATTTTACAAAAAGAATCATTATTCTCTCTAGTAACAAAACTTTTATAATTAAAATATCAGACAATTTATAAATATGAAGAATTTGAAATTTTTAGTCTATATATTCACAAATGAGAAAGCCTGCTGGTTAAGGTTAATTTATTGTATATATACGGGAAAACTGTTACTGAATGGCAAAAAAAAAATAAATAAAACACAGAACAATGAAATTTTATTTCAAGTCAAATTCAGAATAGTTTATTTCTAACTGCTCTAAATCTGTTTATAAGTTTCCAACTGTTTACTTTACCAATGAAATAAATCTTGCTACCACAAATTATTCCATAGTTTTTCAAACATTCCTGTATTAGAGAGTTCAGTACTATTAATTTTATTTCTCTCAATGGAAATGGGGAAAACGTTCTAAATTTAAAACAAGGTTGCGATAATTGAGGGAGTCGGAAAGTTTACATTCAAACTCATTAAACAGACAAACATAGAGTAAATAAAAATTCTTCGAAACTGTTACCATCTAGCCTTTTCTATTTCGCGCCATTTTTATCTTTAACAAATTACTCCCTGGCCTATAGAATTTACGAAACAGTTTTACGGAAATGAAACGGTGCTCCAGGAAAGAATGCGCAACGTTAATTTTTATTTTTGGAGAAAAGCAGACGTGAAAACAAAATCAGATTGGCGGAGCTTTCCCGCTTATTTTTAGATCGTTTGCGCGATAAATTGATTGGAAATGAAATCGAATTCTTTGGTGGAGAATTTAATTCAACCCCCAGGCAAGCTTGTAACTCTTTCGGAAGAGAGAATTTTGGATTATAAAAAAGGCGAGTTTTGATTGAATTGATTTTCCAGAGAGTTCCACGCATTGGTGTCTTTTGGATTTATATCTCGTTAAACTGTGTTTCGTTCTGCAAATTTTATTTCCTTGCCTGTGGCAACCGTACTGATTTATTCGAAAAGGAATTCAATATAATAAGATATCACTTAAGATTTAGTATGAATACTTCTTGGAAAATTAAAAACAACTTGCAAAATTTTTGAAAATTAAAAGAACATCACAAATATTTAAATGTCGGACAAATTTATTTTGTTTCTTGTAATGCATTCAGATGCTTTGGAAGAGATCTTAACAGTGCTTCTTCAGAATTTATAAATAAATGTTTTAAAGTATTTTGAAGTTAATTAAACGCTCAGTTGATCTTTTTTTATGGTTTTTCCATTACTACACGGAAAAGTAATAAATTATTAAAGACGACAAATAAAGTTTTAATGTCATACATTGTTAAGAGCAAGTTTTAATTGTCTACAAAATTAATTGTTTAGATGAATAAATATAAATTCATGAAAGCTAAGTGAGAATTCTTTGTGCAACTGTGTAAAACTACTGTGTAAAAATCTGATCCCGCCTGCGAAAGACCAAATTTTGGTTTGATGTTTGGTTTTTAAATCTTTTTCTGTCGAGCATGCAGATAACTTTTAACACTTCCCGAATGAATAGGGTCAAAATCCATTATAAACATTTTTTTTATTTAAATGAGCATTATGTGTTGAAGGATATTTTATTTTACATATAAACGACAGAAAGCCGCCCCATGCCTCCGTGTCTGATACCATTGCAGCAACCGAACCGGTTGGATGGATGGACATGGGACATTTAAACGACAGGCATTATAATGTTCAAAAGTTTTCTGATTGAAATAGAAGTTTATTTTCAATTGGTTATAACATTCTCTGTATTTTAGGGTGTTTTCCACTTTTATAATAATAGCTAAAAATAAAAAGGCTTAACTACGATGGATTATCAAGACGGAAATATTTTGAGTTCGATATTCACATAGCTGGATCTTTGACTGTACTTTATGGAAGACTGGATTGTTTTTCTTTCACTTGGAATGTTATTATTTATAAGTAATAGAGACAACCTATGAAGGAAGGAAGTATTGACATGTCGGCGCATGCGCCTTACAAAATGGTTTCAACTCTTACTCTTATTGTCATGTGCAAGAATGTGAAAATCAATCATTGGATTATACCTTCTGTGTAGCTTTACCATCTGGGAGCCAAATGCCGTATCAGATTAAGGAAATTGCAATTATTTCATAAATTACAAATTATGAGAAATGTTAATGCTCCATGATAAGTTAGACGTAAGATTTTATTATGATTTAAAAACTAAGCTAATTTCAGATCATATGAAAGATTTCCACAACCGAACCAGAGATCACCGATAAGCTCAGCTATGTGTAATATAGGGTTAGAGTTCATAAAATGAAAACCGTCGCCAAGAGCATTCCGGAAAATAAGAACATAATTTCTTCAGGATTGTGAGAACAGAGACATATAGTAGTGTATACAAAAACAACCCCAAACATGAATGGTGCCAAATGCCAAAAATGATGCATCGAAAATTCCAAAATGATTCATCCCAAACAAAAGGATTCCACTTTCACGCAAGTAGTCCGAAGATAGTCGTGGGCAGATAGCACAGGAGCTCCCCACTAATCCAGCGAGTGGACTTTGAAGCAACTTCTGTTGCTTAGCGAAAATGTGAAGCAAAATCAGATTTATAACAATAAAATCGATAGAAAAGATGTAAAATAATTGAACAGAAATAATAAAATAATGCGATCAAATTATGAGTATCCTTTTAGAAGTGTTACACTGTTCTAGAATCTATATTGAAATGCATAATCATAGCTTTCCTACCATGTTGTCAGACATCCTTAACCTTCGTATCATGTATGCTTAGAGATGGTTGACCCATGATTATCTCATTAATAATACTTTACGCTTAAGTGAGAGATAAATTTAGCCAGTCGGTGATCTTGCTAAATTTATCTCTCGAATCTAAATTTATTTGCCCTTCAGAATTAAATCTTTTATGATGTTAACAAACAAAGTGCACGATAAATAAGAGAAAAATTTGATTTAATCAAATCCGGTCTAATCATTCCAAGTTTCTCCTCCTCTTTTCGGTTTGTGATTTTTTATTAACATTTTGCCGAAACTCTTATCATAACAAATAATATGAAATTTGCATTTGAAGAGGAAATATAAACTTTTAAGGGATAAATGTGTTTTTAACGGGGCAAAAGACCAATATTTTTAAGATTCTGCTACTGGTTGCGTGAAACATATAAAATTCGGCTTCGAGTTTTGTCGAGCTATTCTTAAATTTATTCAATGGTAGTTGATAATTAGTTATAAATGAATAGTATATATTTCAATAATTTACGCAACAATACATAGCGTCAACATATGGTAAAATGTTTACGATATTTGTTATATTAGTTACATATAAAAATTTGTTATGGAGGAATTAGGATTTCCGTGATTGTATGCATTTGTTATACAAAACAGGGAGAATTTTCAAAGGCAGGTTAATTGGTAAATTATGTTTAAACTGGAAATTTTAGAATTCAGTAATTTTCTTCGATGACAAATTATTCTGTATGAAAATATTATCATAAAAATTCGAGTAGGTAATTTTGAATAGGATAAACTTTTTCCTTCTGTAGCATTTTCAAATGAGAAGCGTTTTCTATGGGCTTCTTAAGTTTAATAAAATTCCCCTTCCTGCAAGCGCAATTCATAAAAATCTCTCATCAATCCATACACGAAATGAAGTATGATTTTAAATATATTTGAAATAGGAAAAAATTAAAAGGAAGTTTGGTTATTTAATAGAATTACGTAAAATTAGTTTAGACTACAAAGAATGCATAAGAAGTAGACTTTTTCAAGAAACTTTGAGTATAATGTTTCTTACAACATAGGAGAATAAGCAACCGAAGCATTTTGAACTGTAACTCATTTTTATTCGGATATCTTTTAGCAATCCTATAATGAAATTAAAATAAGCAAGGAAAAATCTGAATACTAAATGCAATTTTCATGTTTCGGGCTAATGTAGAGAAGTTGAAAATATTTTGGATTGGCCAAGACGAAAGGTGAATTCTTTGGGAATCGGTCAGAAGAGTAGTCGCTGTTGTGACGGCAGCGCCCTCTTTAGCAGTGAACTGCTAGTAGAGGCCATGCGACTGAGAGCGATACGCCGTTAATGAATAACTATTTGAACCTTTATTTGTGTATTAAATTTTGAAAATATGGTGTAATTATGTTGTCCGTAAATGATTGTTACACAAATTCGACTATTTACTGAACCATAACCGACCCCACAAGAGTTATTACAAATCAAAAAGCAAGAATTCAAATTCCTAAAAAAATTGTTGCTTTCAGAGAAGTTAGTTGAAAATCCTACGGTGTTTGACTTTAATTCTCATATTTATAATTTGTTAATGTCTAATGTTACTGTTAGTATATAACTGTTTAACAAGAAAAATATTACTTAAATTTGAAATCATTGAATAGAATGTTCGTATAATTTTAGAGAACGTAAATGATGAGATAATTTATGATTAAAAATATATTTAACTTAGCAAAATACTTCAATGAAATTAAGTTCGATTCTAACCATGAAGGGAAAATTTTTAAATGACTAATGACTTTTAAGACTATTAGTTTAAAATTTAAAAATTTACAAGTTCTAAAATTGTAGCATAATATCCGTTATTGATTCTTTTAGAATGCTTGAAAATTCTAGAATTATGTTAAAAAATATTACATTTTGGGTGTAAAACTTCTCTTTTGCTAAACTGATTTTGTTCTTATTTTTTAACTTACGACAAGTGATATTAATAACTAGAAATATTCCAACAGATTTGATATTATAAAAATTTTACTTTAATGAGTAATCAAAGTAAAAGTAGTAGAGTAGGGGAATGCGGAATTTATTTGGAAATGCAAAATAATGAAAGTGCACTGTAATGAAGAAAAAAGATCCGTTACTAAAATGACTGTACTTTCAGGAACAATTCTATTTCCCATATAAAAGAAAATAATTTTCCATAAACTGGAAATGTACATGTCATGAAAACTTTCAGATTTTATGTATTGGCCTATTTCCTTATAACGTTTAGAAATATCTCAAAATTTCCAGAATTTGAACGCTGAATACAAATTCCGAGAGGTTCGGGACATCTGCTCTGGGGAAAGTTTTGTAATCGGATTAAAGAAAGTTCAATAGATAAAAATCTTGGGATTTCTGGAGTAGGAGCTATAAATCTCTAAACTTCAGCAAAGCTACGGTCATAGTTTAGACATAGTCAGTTCTAGAAGTTAACAGATATTTTTTAAAAAGTTTAATTTTGCAACTCTTTGTTTGAAAAAGAAAACTGCGATATTATTCTTAATATTAAATAATTGCATTTTTCTTCTTTCCATTTCTTTTAGTTTTCCTGTGCAGTGAAGATAATAGCATTTTACTTATGCAACAAAATATATATGTGGGATTTGTGCCTGTCACCACTAGATGGCGCAGCGACGCCCACATACTGCTACTTGATGTCACTGAGGACGAGAGAGTGGAGATAGACAAGCAAGCTCTCGCGTGGGAGAGATCCGTTGTATGTAGCTACCGCGATGGGGAGGCTTAGTAAATGTCCTACGACTGACCGCGCGTAGGTGGTCAACCACATCATGTAAGCAGTAGTACGAGTGCCCTTATACGAACTATCCGACACTGGATGCTATTTTTTGTTCTCATAGCTAACCATCATCTTTATATGCCAACATTGTGTAATAAAATGAATATGCAACTTCAAGTGGGGTGATTGGTGTTATTTCAAACCCATCACACCCACATATATAGTGAAACCTCTCTACAGGCCGCCACTCTCCGCTTCAAAGAGCCTCTCTAAAATAGCTTCATGTTTGGATGCACAAATACGCATTTAAACAAGCCCTAATTCGTTATTTCTGCTAACGTGAATTTTAAGAACCATCTTAAGAAAAAAGTTCATTTAAAATTTTCTAAATTTTTTTTGAAAAATTTGTCGGCTTCTTCGGAGGTAGCCTTTTTTTCAAATTTTGTTTTTTCACTAATTGGAAAAATCAGGTGTATTGTAATGTTTTGTTTCTCATACCATAGCAAATCATTTTTTCACCACTTCAAAATTCAGTTATGCCCTTTGGTCCCATAAATCCAATCGATTCCCCATTTGGCCAGTTTGTATTCAACTAAACTCATCCAAGAAAGACTCTGTGCTCTGCTGCCTTTGGACACAGGATCAGGAGCAAGGACAGATGTGAGGTCATCTGTGAGGTATGCACTTCCTTCCACGTATACACACTCAACTGACAGGGAATCCCTTAGGTTCCGAGCTCGGGGGTATACAGTGGCGTTAATTTTAATGTCATGCCACCAATCTCCACGTAACTATTCCGGCCCCCCCCCACTGCCGAGAAAGTGAGGGGAAGAGGGAGAAAAACAGTTGCGTGGGAGACGAGGTGGTAGTCGCCATTGAATATGTTTCTGTACAGAGTGTGAAGGTTTCTGTAGGAGATCCAGAGGCGGACTCCGAGTGATCATGAATAATCGTAATCTTGAACGTGAATATTCATTGTATATGTTGAAAATAGATCTTATTTAATCAAGATAATGCAAATAAATTAAATGTTGGGAAAAGGTGGAATTCTTGAAGAAAAAGACATATGATAGATATCTAATAGTTTCGTTGGTAGTTATTGAGGAATGGTCAATATACCATCTATTTTCCCTAAAGTCTGTTAATCTGAAAATTTCATTCACGTATTGATTAACCTGTCCACCTTTCTTGATTTGGTCTATCTACATTATGGCTCTCTGAAAATAATATTTTTAATTGTAGGAACTCCCCCATAAAATTTATAAAACAAGTGCATAAAAATACCAACATGCTAGATTAAAAACAAAAAATAAATAAATGAAAATAAATAGTTCACTTTTATCTTGTGCTATACAAAACAGAACACTCCAAATACCAACTGATTATTATTTAGGGGATTAAAAAATGAATTACTGTTAACACCAAAATAAATAAAAAATTACATATATTTTTAAATGAGACTTTTGTTCATTTTTACAAATAAAAATAGCTATGAATAAGTGACCACATTCCTACAATAATATTTCAAAATTTCATTTAAGTAATGATTAATTCCCATCTGATTTTTTTTGTGTTATTTGTGAGTGTATGAATTCATGTAAGAGAAACGAACGGAATGTACTTCACTGTAGTTGAAAGGGCGACCTGTCCACTCAAAGGGGTTTTAGTGGTCATTAATAGGGGTTATTTTAACATTATGTCCGAGGGCCAAAAATTCGGCCAAACAAAAGTGGCCATTAAGAGGTTTGACCGCTAAACAAGGTTGAGTCGGCTGTCCTGGGTATTGAATTCATGAAAGAAGGGGTGGAGGCTTAGAAGAGTTTTACTGTAATAACTTTTTAAGCAGAATTTCTTGCATCAGATTTTCAGTAAAAAAAATTACATTTTGCTTTAAAAATGGCCACTTCCCGAGACAGAGAGAGCAGTTATAAAAAAATTAGTTTACTTATAGGTATTTAACTATAATAAATAAAATTTTATTGATGATTAATTTAATATTTAAACAAATAACATAAGCTCACTAAAATAATAATTCTATTTAGCAAATTGTTAAATCAACACAATTATCGATATTTAAAAAATATAAATTTTGAGATAAAATTGTTTTTGAATTTTTTTTACAAAATATCTCTAATACAGCATTTTCTAAAAGAATTTTTAGTGTTATAAACAGTCTTTTGTTTAAGAAATTGGAATTGTTTCTAGTTTATCCAGAAAACTACATACACTTAGGTATACGTTAGGTATCGTTATACATACGTTAGGTATCGTTAGGTTCAAGATAGTGAAACAGAAATTCATTAAATAATAGTTAGTTTCCGTGAATGCAACAGCATCTAATTTAAAATTGATTTAGTCGGAAAATTGAAACTGAACTCTGTGTTAAATTGAGTCTCTGCTATTTACTAGCCACATGGTATTGTGATTTCTTGAATAGGGGAGACCAGGGCATAACACCACAGCATACCCCCGAACTCGGCGCCTAAACGGCTCCCTGTCGGTTCGATGAGTATGTGCGAAACTTTATTGAAAAGCAAAAGCAAAAAAAAAAACAACATTAGGATATAAAAACACTTGAAAGGGAACATAATTATACATGAACAAAGAAGAATAAAAAACACATTGAGGATTACAATCCGAGTATAATATAAAAAATTTACAAGAGGAGTTATCAAATTTGAGTGCAGTGAAAGGGTTGAATGCTTCATTTAGTTGCATTTTTTCATGCAGTTGCAGCTCCATGATTCGGGGCTGATAGTGGTGTTCGATGCGACGAAAAAGAAGAATTGAATAAAGTATTACCACCGGTTATATTGATGAAAATTGTCGCAAACATCCTAAAAATCGTGGGACTGTTTTTTGTTCTGTCTTGTTATTTAAACTGAGGGATCGCTGGAATTTGTTACTCAAGGGTTGGCAGTGATGTGAAGGATGAATTTATGAATTACGGAAGAATTGGTGGTGACTAGTTGCTGTTTTTAAGCTAGTGTGCTCAACTGGGAATTCTTCGAACTTCTGGTTCTAGGAGGTGAATCTTTGGAAGTTTCTATTTCTAGGAAGGAGTATGTGACGGTGTTGTATTTTGACTTTTAATTAGGTCTTCGTTAGTCCCCAGGAATGTGATTAAATGATCTATATTTCGTCTTGAGAGTTTTCTGGATAGGGCGCTCTTCCACCAATGGACTACGAATTGTGGGCTTGGTTCCTTGTGGTGATAAGATAAAGTAAGTGGACATCTCGTTGCGTAATGAAGAGGATTTCCTATTTCCCCACATCCGCAGTAGTCTGTAGAGTGGAGACGAATCTCTTGAGGTAGCTGGGGAAGGGCCCATGGCCAGTGGCGAATTGGATGCATTCTCTGGACCAGTGCAGCTGTTTGTTAGATATTTTCGGTATAATGCTGTAAACCGATATGCCAGTCTCACCATTATCCCACTCAGCTTGCCAACGCGAGAATGAGAGCTGTAGAAGTTGTTTCTTTAGGAAACTTTTTGGGAATGGAAGGCTGGCTGGAATTCCATCCGTGGTTGCCTTCTTCGCAAGGGCATCTGTTATTTCATTGCCTTTTATGCCTATGTGTGCTTTAACCCAGCCGAGCCTGATTCTGGCATTTTCCAGAAGGGTCATTTGTGCCTCTTGAGTGATTTTGCTCTTTACATTAAAGGATTTAAGAGCTTGGAGGCTAGACTCGCTGTCGCTCTAGATGTTGACTTCTTCGTTTGCGGTGTTGGCCCACTCGATGGCTGATTTGAGGGCTAGCCTTTCTGCTTGGAACACAGTATTGGCTGGGCTGAACTTGGCCTTCCAGGTTTTAGTGATGGCTTCGTTTGCAATGGCACAGAAAGCACTGCCCGTTTGATCGTTTATCTTTCAGCCATCTGTGTACACTTCAATTGGCGTTCTATTGGAAGGAATTTGTCCCCCATGTGAGATTCTATCTTCCAGGCTAAAAAGTGCAGGGTGTATTGTTGATGGTGGTGATAGCTGCTCATAGCTTTCATGGTCAAAGACCGGGGCAGGTTTACACACTTTTTAAACTTTTATTTTTCTATTTTAAGGCTTTAAAGTAAATCTCTCATTTTCATTACCAATTAATTAGTTAGACTTTAAGGCATCTAATGCATATTTTTAAGTACTTTAAATTATTATAATTTTATAATTATACCATTTTCTTTACCATGATGTCACCTGTGTAAACTTGCCCCATAACCGGGGCAAGTTTACACATGCAAGTTTATGCCTGGGGCACGTTTACACACTACCAAAAATAATTGAATAGAAGGCTTACAGTGATTAAAATACAACAAATTAAATACAAAGCAACCTAGTTTATTTCAAAAAGTACATAATAGCTTATAAACAATTACGGTGAATCCTAATAGTTTTCAAAATCACTCTCACAATTTACACGAACATAATATTTTGAATTGTCATTGGTAATAAAGTTCTCATAAGCCCACCTCTTATAATCCGTGCATTGCACCCACTGTTCACCAGATCTTGATTCTTCGTATGGATTTAACTAGTAAATAAACAGACAATTTTCAGCGTCATGCTCTTCATCAGAATCAAAAGTTTTCTTGGTTTTTTGTGTCTTTTTACTCTCAACATTTCCCAAATTTTCTTTCAGAACAAGTTATTTTCTTATTTTAAAATTTTTTATCCACACTGTTTTTATCATTATTATAACGCGTTTTAGTGGAGTTTACTGACTGAGACATAGTATGATGGGTTGATGCTAATTTCCTCTTTATTGATTTCTCCTTCTTTATTTGTAAAGCATTTTTTACAGGTGTATCTGTAAGAATTGATGTTTGCCTTTTTTTCCTACGTCTGTTACTTCTTTTTCTTGACCCTGCTTTTTGAAGTGGCCTCACATCTTCAGGTGTTGGGAATGACTTTGTAATGCAAGTGCTACTTGTGCCAGTTCTAACAAAAAAACTGGCGATGGGGCAAGTTTACGCACTGTGTAAACCTGCCCCATGCACTGTGTGTACACTTGACCCATCGGAATTTTTCGTTAGAACTAAGCATATAAGCTTTATTCATAATAAAAATAATCTACTAAATAGCTTAAAATAACCACAAAAGAACAATCTAAGAGGATAATCCATAGTAAGTTATAATATTCTAATAGTATGAACTCTATTAAAGCCAATAAGTAAGGGTAAAAGTTTATTAAAAAATCAGAAAAAGTTGTCCACTTCACGGTCCACATTCAAGACTGACTCCAAACTGGCGTGAGTATTAATGGAGGCCGAGACACTTCTTCTGAAACTACAAGTGGCGCCCACCAACCAATGGTATGTGAAATATAAGCCTTGTGTAAACTTGCCCCTGTATCAAACTTGCCCCGGTCTCCCCTACTCTTGCTAGTTTCGTAAATAATATAATACTTACTGTCGTAACTAACATTCATTTTGGAACAACTTAGAGTAATTTTTATGGTTTGTTAGAAGAAAAGTTGTCAAAATTTGATATATCTTAGAAGCAGCGATTCAAATTTTACAGATAAATAGAACAGTATGAAATAACACCTTGAAATTTAGATAAGTGGCAATTCAAAGAATATGTTGGATTACTAGTTCTGAAATTATTAATTTAATGAATTACCATTTCTATTTAAAAAAAGCGTGTATGAAATCATGTTTTATATTTCATCTACATAGCCATGGCAACAATATTAGCGGTAGTCAGATGACTGAGATTTTCAAAATGGCCTGCCGTTTCCAAGTATTTCAGTTATGTATATCAAATCATGATTTATATTTCATCTGTATAGCTATGGCAACAGTATTAACGGCAGTCACATGACTGAGATCTTCAAAACGGCCTCTCGATTACAACTATTTCAGTTATGCATAGAACAGATTTCCTGCAGATTATATATATATGATCAAAAGTTTATGTGCCTAAAAAATTAAATGCTATCATATATCAAAAACAGTTATTTTATATATTTTCAAAAATGTAATATAGTAAAACCCCTGTTATCCGAAATGCCTCTACAATCTCTAATCCGAAAAACATATACTATACTGCACGGAAATAATCGCGAAGGCGAGAGTTTTTTGCAACGATATCCCCACTTATAACGTAGGACTACGTTCCTCCCATTGGGGTCTAAGGAAGGAATTTGATTCACACGCCAAAACGCGACAATAAACGTTGTATGGGAGATCCTCTATATCTCGGTAACTACATATGTTAAAAAAATAACTAATGTCTTATTTTAGAGATAAAGGGTAACAACAGAAGTTACAAAAAAAATTGAAAATCGGAATTGTAGTTCAGCGATTGAAGAATTCAAAACAAAAGAATTGATAGTGTAATATATTTTATTAAGAAAAAAAAACAACATTGTAACCTTAGTTTCAGTTTATTTCGCCAAATTTCCATACATTAGTATTTCGGAGAAACAAAAGAGAATTGAGAGCAACTTCGAGAAACAAAAGAGAATCGCGAGTAACAAAGAGAAACTTCGAGAAACAAAAGAGTCACGCGAGTGAAGTAGTCCTACGCTTTTAACATCAGCGGCTGTTTGAGAAAGACAGCCTCCCTTCATTTTTTTTCCTTTTAAGCCTCCCCAAGAAAGTAGTGATTAATTTTAGAATGCAATACTAAAATTTGCGAAAAATTGCGAATATTGTTCAATATCGTACAATATTAAACAATATTGCGAATATTGTTCAATATC
>BGPR01027588.1:0-20606 GCA_013235015.1 Araneus ventricosus
ATAATGCTTTATTTTTGTAATCTGATTCTTCTGCACCATTTAATTCTTAAAATAACTTCCTTCCGTACAAAACTAGATGGCAGCAATGGAAATAAAAAAGTTGAATTTGAAAAGGCCAAACACAGTGTGTTCGTAATGAATAATTCAGTTTTAAAAGAAAAATTGTATGCTGCTGTGGGCCTATACAAATAAATCTGAGAGGAAAAATTTGAATCTAGTTGTTGAAAGTAAAATAATATCAGATAGAATCAGAGGGTATTCTCCCTCTCCGAAATTGAAACGTGATTTAAAAATTGAAATAAATATGCTTTATTAACAAATGACTCATTAATAAATAAATATTTCATCATGTGATTCATCATTAATAAACTATATTTTAAAAATTGTTTATTTTATACCTCTACAAATGACTTTCGTAATATTATTTGTATAATTTAAATAATTGGCAAAACTACATAAGCAGTCTTCCCGGAACCAACCACTGGACCATTGATTTTCATCGATTTTACTTCATATGAAAGCCTGTAACTCTAGATGCATCATCAATGGTCTCCGCCATCCAAAGCAAACCGTCATTCTTCTGGAGAGATTGTTGGCAAAATAAAACTTTCACTGAACTCCTCAAGTCTCACCACCAATATCGGGTGAACACCTAGTCGCCAAAGGTGGCTAGTAATAGTTAAAAATGAAACGAAGAGGCTGCCTGTTTTAGCTAGGATTCTATAAGGTTTTGATGTCACATACAGCAACAGATCCCCCCCCCCCGTATTACTTCTTCGAATTCATGGGTAGTTCGAATTTTCCTTGTATTTTCTATTAACATAATATATCTTCTTCTGCTGAAATCAAAATTTAAAATTGTAAAAAAAAGTTTTATTTGAATTGTTTTTTGACAATTAAATGTTTTCACATCTACACTACGTTTTATTGTACAATTATTACATCCAAAGCTCTGTACATTTATTTATCAAAGTTGCTTACTCATTTGTTTAAATTATTATTTTAAAAAATACTATTTTAACACTATAATTACTATCATTTATTGCTGTCTGTTTCAACAATTACGATTTATGAAAACTGTTAAATATTAAAAAAAACGAATCTTTTATCACCATTTTCAGCTTAAAATTGTCATTTCTTCTTGAGTAATTCTAGAACTAGTTTTTTTCTTAATCCAAATCTTTGATAATCTGAATTTTTTTATTTTTTTTGTAGTCCCAAGCAGCTTCAAATTGCTGAAATTCCAAATGTGAACTTTACCATTTATGATTTTCTCTGTGTTCATCTTATCGGCGAAATATTCAATGCCCAGAGTCTTAAATTGTGTGAAATTTCCTCAAAAAAATTCCTCTTTATCTATTAAATTCCTTCTTATCTATTAAATTCCTTCTCTTTATCTATTAAATTCCTTCTTTATCTATTTCTTTATATATTAAATCGACTTGTTGTAATACATATTATCATTGTTTTTTGATAATGACTTCCATAATATATATGTATTTTCTTCTTGTGTTCCTTTTAAATTATATACACGACTGGGTATATTCACGCTTTTGTGCTTTCAGAACTTAGTCGTTTAACAATTTTGTGCGTTGAGAACTACAAACCATAAACTGTCTTACAAACAGGCTATATCTAAGTACAGAGTTTTATCAAATCATTATCATCCTTAAGATAAATAATCTTTGGAATATAAAAATTCCCACCTGTTAATGCCTCGTCCCTTCTCTATTTCTCCTTAGAGTTTGTCAATGAAGCAATCCCTTCTTATACATGGTATACCTATCCTCTGCACAGCTAAGGATTTATGATCTTCCCTTGACAGCAAAGAAACGAAGTTTGAGTCTTCATAGTTCCTTTTAAAACGAAATACAGCATAGATGCTGTTTTAAAGAAGCCTTTCCATGCTCACGAAATTACTCTCAACCGTTGGAAAAACCTTGATGGTAATTCTGGAGCTGAGAAGAACTAGTGGCTCTGTACCTCAGCCTGAGGCTAAACACATTCCTCGCGGTCAGGGTGCGCTTGTTAACTTTGTGTATGTATATGGTAAGTGGCGCCCTTGGCATAAATTGTTTGTTCAGCTAGAAATATTAATCGTTTCAGGAATGATATCATTTTTTCTGCCACCCACATTATATTTCTTGCTTAAAAATATGAAAAAAAACACACGAACATTTTGTTCTATGACGTTCCTATGACTCTGCGTCGGGCATCTATGCACCTCCTTGTCTCAGATCGCTACGCCATCGTTTTCCCCTGATCATTGAAGATGGGAATGAATTGGTATGTTTAAACCTATGAAACCCGAAGCTGTACTAGTTAAGAGGCGCCCTGACAAATGTTGCAATCCGGGAAGAAGACTATTCCATGAATTTCTCTGTTGTTCCAATCAATTTAAAGAGATGAAAATCTCAGTGCTGCAAATCCAGGCCTGAAACTGATCCTGGAATCCACAGTAGGGAAACAAAGAACCTTCAGTACCTCATAACGAAATCTTCTGACTGCTCTAAATTCCCAAGGCAACGCCAATGACTAATACCCAGAGCCACTTAAATAGATGTTCCAAAACAGACTCTCTTCCTCAAAGATGAAAAATCTCTAGTGCTGCACCAACTAGACTGATCCGAAGCCATAGAAGGAAAACAAAGAACCCTCAGTACAGCTAATGAATGATCTTCTGACTGTTTCAAATTCCCAAGGCAACGCCAATGGTCGCTACCTTAGATTACCTGAATCTGTATTAAATGATGTTCCAATGTTGTGATTCCTCTCTTCCCTCAACGTGCCATGCCGGTGAATATTTATATCGACCCAGTTGCCATCCAGCAAGTTCTTCAGCAAATCACCCAAATGATCTCACAACTAACTCGGATGATACAACCAATATCATGCAAGCAAGAACTGATGTCAACATTCAGTTACCGTCATTGGACCTGTATAAATATTTTAAACTCAATTACTCAGGTCTTGATCTCTGTTTTGTCATCTTCAGTTGAAAGTGAGAAGTCTTTTTTAGCACTGAACGTGAACTTAAGCAAGTGTTAACTATTCCCAGCCCTTAAAAAGCTAGCTACAAAAGTGAGCGGAGAAATGACTCGTCGTCAGCGCTTCAGCGGATTTTACTCGGCAGATATTCCAAAATGATGAATGCGGTAAATATGGAATTGAAATAACCTGCATTTTATTTAGAAACAATTCCACGAGTTAAGTTCATCCGAAATGAGACTGTTCTGATAGAGAATTTAAATCGATCCTAAATTCCTTGTGATAAGACTGCTTTATCTATTTTCTGACAAACAGTACCGATAATGTATAAAAAGAAATGGTTGGAACCAGAATGGCGTTAGAGTTTGCCCGCGGACAGGGGGGCACTGTCTCCCTGACAAGGGGCACGAGTGTAATGTAGAAATTGGTATCAACCAGATTATTATTTATCAACTGCAGTTGAATACCCTGTACAAATATTTTCCCGACGGGATGATACAAAATTTTCTCTGGATGGGGTCTGGTCCCCGTCTGGTTACCACTAGTTGGAACTATTTAATATTTTTGGATTTTTTAAAAAATGGTTTCAATATTGCATGACAACTTACGCGCATTTAAAGTAGCAAGTAGTTCAGTATTAGTTATTTTTTTTTTTGATGGAAACCCAAAAAAATAATAATTTCTACCAACTAGATTTGTTTCTGATTCTCTGAACATTCTTCTGTTTTACATTTGCAAACATGAAACTGTTTTGGGGATGAGGCCTATATTTTCTGCGTAAGTGCAAAACATATTCATCACACAACAATAGACGTATTTCAAAATTGCTCCATTTTAAAAAAATTTGAAACAAAAAATTATACAAAATGACCAGAATATAACTATAATGAGCAAATTTTGATCTTGAACAATGCTTCTAAACTTAATTAACTTGCTAACAGTTCTTTAGCTAACTTAAATAAATCCTGGACATTCCTTTAAACATGTTTCACTTTCCAATAAAAATTTGTATTGGAGAATAGAAAAGGCGTATTGACAAAGCCAAAAGGTAGGAATTTATTCATCAAGTTTATTTTCACCCTTTAATGATTACTGATGCCTTTTAGGTTTGACTATTGAAAACGTAATGTGAAGATTGATGGAAATACTAAAATTTAATCATCTGATTGTTTTGCTGTTTACGGCAATGTGACTTGCTGCATATGACTAAAAATCAAAAAAACATTTGATAAATTAAAAAAAAAAAAAATGAATACTTGATGCAGTTATAAGAGAGAACAACTCTGAAACGCATAATTTATAAAGGTTGAGAAATAACTCTTTGGACCCTGCGTCCGTTTTAATGAATACTAGTGTTTTATTTAGGAGTAAAAAACGCTGCTTTCTGGATTCAAAGCCCTTGAATGCAGCTGTCTAGATCTTAGATAGTCCCGTAGTGCCATCTATTAATTACATATAATTTTAAATAATAAATTAATTAATGTATAATTAATGTTCTAATTTATATATAGTGCCTTTATAACTATAAAACTTAATCTCAATTTTGTGAAAGTTGGTTGAAAATTATATTACTTTCGTCCAAGAGGATTAAATCTAAATTTGCTGTATTTTCCCAATAGTGCATTTCGTTACAATTAAATCTAATAAACGAACTGCTGTTGGTTTGAAGACTCTACAAAATCGTATTGCCTCCTTAAATTGTATAATTAAGTCCAGTGGATGTACGGAGACTGGCTGTCAAAGTCTAAGAGAAAGCTTGGTTTTGAATGGTTTGTTGTTAAATGAAATTAGAAAAGTTGTGAACAAGATTGAAAACAAAAGATTTTAATTAAAAAACTCTTTAATTATCAATAATGTTTTGAAAAATTAATGCTGCGTGGGATGACTTTCTAGTACAAATAAAATGTTCAGTGGAATATATCTATAGTTAATCTAATGGTAAAAAAATAATATCAGTTTAATTTAAACTGAAATACAGCAGGCGGTGTACAAGACTGTTATCTATGTATCTTCTACAGAAAATACATAGAGGATGGGAGTTGAACTGGAACCAAGTCCATGCGATTACTTCTAAAGAAAACAGATATGAGTTGATAAGCTGTATTGAACCCTTTCTGTGATCGAGCGAGGCCTAAAAGCCTCTCTAACAGCGACGAAGGCCGGTCTGAGGCGGCTGGCTTTTGAGGGGAGGGGAGGTTCTGAGATCGCTTAGGAAAGTGCATGGGGGGGAGGTCCAAATTATCCTGCCATCACATTTCCGTGCGCCTTAAGGGGAAGGTTACATCAGGGGGCTAATGATCACAGAGGCTGGGAGAGTCCAATCTGCTGCCGCTTCTTCCTAAACACCTGATTTTAAAGGACCTGTGAAGAAAAGCATCGGGATTCAAGAGTTAAAATAGCAAGGGCTTCTAACTGTTCTTGCTGCCTGGTGGATACAAATTGAACTATGGACCTGAATCATTATTACACACAAAATATAGCATTTATACACTATCATGACGTTGTAAGTGCAAAATGGGCAAAACATGGACGGTTCACTTTGACTCCGAGCCCTCCATATATCCCATTTGTGTGTCGTATTCAAAAGCACCGGGTTTCTACCTTGTTTCTGAGCACCCAAGAAAGAGCCACGCTGATTTCGTTATCAACTTTCATAAATCCATTTTATTGGAGTCAATCCAAATGATGCCACTATCATACGACAGAACACATAAATCATGTGTCGTCTTTATGGGACACTGTATGCCACTAGTTTGTGACGTCATATTGTTTTTCTTTCTGCAAATTGTGTATTGGAGTTCGAAATCAAATCGACTCGACACTTTTGACGTGCACCACGTCAGTATTGGATGAATTCTGTTTCAGCCAAAGTTACTATTTTAGTGATTGAAATATTAGCTCAATGCATTTGACAGTACACAAATTTGACGTGTATCACTTAAGTATGGATTAATCTATTTTCAGTCAATGCATGTAAATTCGTTTCTATTCATTATAGCGTAACATGATCCCTTCCCGTTGCTCAGCTTAGTCAGGGCAGCCAGCTCATGTGATACACGTCTACGCTCATGTGATACACGTCAAATGTGTGCACTATCAAATGCATCGATTGCTGTCTTGCCCAAGCTCAGTAACGAGAGAGGCCCGTGCTAGGAAATGAATAGAAAAAATTACGAGTATTGACTGAAAACAGATCTACGCTAATGTGATACACGTCAAATGTGTGCACTATCAAATGCATCGATTGCTGTTCTTACCAAGCTCACAACGAGAGGCCCAAAGTTAGAAACAATAGGAAAAATTACGAGTATTGAATTGAAAATGAGGTAATTCCATACCATGTAAAGATAATGTCAAATGTAAAATACTAAATTACTGATTTGGGTTGTCTCTGCCTAAGCTCAGTAACAACGAGAGAGGCCCTGTTAGGGAAATGAAAAATTACTAGAGTATTGACTGAAAAAACAGAGTAATCTCTTACGCTCATGTGATATACGTCAATGTGCACTACTGTACCGATTTATCTGGGTCTATAAGCTCAGTAACGAGAGAGTCTCACCGTTAGGAAATGAATAGAAAATTACGAGTATTGACTGAAAACAGAGGTAATCTACGCTCATGTGATACACGTCAAATGTGCACCACGTCAAATGCATTGATTGCTGAAGTTTAAGCCTGTAAACGAGAGAGGCCCGTGTTAGGAAATGAATAGAAAAAATTACGAGTATTGACTGAAAACAGAGGTAATCTACGCTCATGTGATACACGTCAAATGTGTGCACCATCAGCGTACTGATTGCTGTCTCTGTCTAAGCCTTAGTAATGAAGAGGCCCAAAGTTAGAAATGACAGAAAAATTACGAGTATTGACTGGAAAACAGAGGTAATCTACGCCTGCGTGATACACGTCAAATGTAAAAGTCTATCAAACGAATTGATTAGCTGTCTTGTCAAGCTCAGTAACGAGAGAGGGCTCCAAAGATAGGGAAATGAATAGAAAAATTATATTGATCGAAAACAGAGGTAATCAATGCCACTGTGATAATACACGTCAGCAATTGTCAAATGCATTGACTTATTGCCCCTGCCTGGGAGACTGTAATGAGAGGCCCAAAGCAGGGGAAACAGAATGAGAAAAATACATGCATTAACTAAACCAGAGTTAATCTATTCTCATGAGATACACGTCAAATGAGATGCTTGTCAGATGTGTGCACTGTCTGGCTGCCCTGACTAAGCTGAGCAACGGGAAGGAATCATGTTACGCTATAATGAATAGAAACGAATTTACATGCATTCACTGAAAATAGATTAATCTATACTTACGTGATACACGTCAAATTTGTGTACCGTCAAATGCATTGACTGCTGTCTTGCCCAAGCTCAGTAACGAGAGAGGCCGTGCTAGGAAATGAATAGAAAAAAATTACAAGCTTTCTGAAAATATACAGACCATGCTGAATAATTGGTCAAAAGTGTCGAGTCGATTTGATTTCGAACTCCAATACACAATTTGCAGAAAGAAAAACAATATGACGTCACAAACTAGTGGCAATAGATGTCCATAAAGAGACACTGTTATGTGTTTCTAGTAATGATAGTAAGCATCATTTGGATTGACGCTCAACAAATGGATTGTTGAAATGATAAATCAGCGTGGCTCTTTTCTTGGGTGCTCAGAAACAAGGTAGACCCGTGCTTTGAGATACGAACACCACTACGTGGGGATATATGGAGGGCTTGAGTCGAAAGTGAACCGTCCATGTTTTTGTCTCATTTGTACACTTACAACGTCAAAGTGATAGTGTATGAAATGCTATATTTTGTAGTACAATGATTTCGGTCGCAAGTTCAATTTGTAGTCACTCAGGGGCAAGGAAATAAAGCCATTTGCTATTTTAACTCTGTAGATCCTGATGCTTACTTTTTCTCTAGGTCCTTTAAAATCGGAATTGTTTAGGAAGAAGCGACATGAAGACAGCAGTCAATGCATTTGATGGTACACAAATTTGACGTGTATCACGTGAGTATGGTTTAATCTATTTTAGATGCATGTAATTGTTTCTATTCATTGTAGTGTAGACAATCCCTTCCCATTTGCTCAGCTTGGTAGGCAGCCAGCGTGAATACATTGACGTACAGTCCATAGAGCATGGATTAACTCATTTCTTCGTCAGAGCGAGACCAGATGATGTTGAACATTTACGTAGTATCCGTGAGCATGGGATTAACCTCTATTTTTTTTGTCATGTACTGTAAATTTTTATTTCTATTCATTACAGCTTACATAAGTCTCCCGGTTGCTCAAGCTTAAACGGCCAGGGATGGTGCACCGGTCTTCTGTCTCGATGTTGCATTTTTATTATTTCACTCCTCCTTCCCTTTATTTCCGAGGGGGAAACAATGGAGCTCACAAATGACAGCCAATGTCTCGCCACAGGACTCCACTTACACATCGTTCCACGCCCACCAGAAACGAACCTTTATTTTTCGCTTCGTTCTTTTTCCCATCTTTACCATTTCTGCCAGATATAAAAGACTTTTTTTTCTCTTCTGCAGTTGCTGGCGAAAGAACAGGCGTAACACAATCACAGGACAAATACAATGAAGGTTATGTGGAAAAACGTTGCGAGGCTAAAAAAGGACTCGGGTTCCAGCATCGGACCTGCGATGTTAATTGAATGCCAGTCAAACATTGACATTCTGGTTTAACATGATTGGGTAATCATTCGGGTTTGATCGATGGTTTATGAGTTTAATGCCTCGTGTTTATTCTAATCTGCAGTTGGCGGTGTAGACAATAAAGAGTTTAAGATTGAATCCCTTGTCTAAGAAGGAAATTTAATGTACTTTCAGTGTCTTATTGTTATGTGCATTAAAGTTAAGTAACCAGACTTCTAGGATTAATCGGTACGGTTCCGATATTTTTATTGTTTTCCCAGACTTGAAAAATATATAAATAGTTAATTTTAAATATTAAAAAAATAGTAAGCGAAATTTCAATTCAAAAAATTATATTCTGAAAAAATCTGTTTCCAAGCCTTTACTATGCATAGAAAAAAAATCACACTAATTACACCATTACTGGTTATTGTCTGAAGGTTAAGTTAGTTTAACTTTACATTTTGAAGCTACACGAGAACTATTTTGGATAGAACCTTTAATTCTCGGACTGTGGTCAAGTGAATAGGACGACACCTGAGGAGGCAGCCCTGTCTCCCAAAGGCAGATTTAATGATCACGAGGTTCTCATATACAGAGAAATTTCTATGGAACTGGGTTTCAAACCTAGTTTAAAAGCTGAGATTTTGCCTTCAGGCCATTTGTACGAAGGAATAAAAGGTACTTACGTATTAACGCCACCGAAGCTACAGATTTGGCGGTTTTTAAGTGCCGCCAAATTTGGCGGTTTTTGTACTTACGTATTAACGCCAATTTGGCGGTTTTTAAGTGCCGCCAACACCACCGCAGCTACAGATTTGGCGGTTTTTAAGTGCCGCCAATTTGGCGGTTTTTGTAAACAAGATTGCTCTTTATTGGCGCATTACCGCCAATCTGTAGCCTCGGTGGCGTTAATACGTAAGTACCGAATAAAAATAATAATAGAACAAATAGTTACAATGTCTCCTTTTTTTTCTATACTTGCAATTTTATAATAATAATTTAAATTCTTTAAAATTTTGGGGATAAGAAAACATTTTTTTTTGCATTTGTTTTAGCCAACTCTTATCTTACTCCGTACCCCCCCGGGAAAACCAACTTTTCAATACCCTAGGTTGCGCGTTTGAGTACAAAAACATTCCAGACCGAATTTCAGAAAATCTAGTCCTATAAATTAAAGACAACCTCAAAAAAATGAAAATGAATTGAAGAAAATGTACGTGGAAACTCAAGAACAATGAATATATATTTTGTAAAGTAAGTGTTACTTGTATTAAGATAAAGAGAAAAAAGTATTTTCATAAGATGAATAAAAGCCCTTTCAATACAATCTGCGATATATTAGATTTGTTATGGTTTGTGCAATGCTCCAGACTATTAAAATATAATCTACCAAGACTTCCATTAAATAGAATCTTAATTTGAGTTTTAATAAGGAGCCCCAAAACAGACATACACGCTTTGAATACACGGTGCATAAACAATCAATAACATGCTAACACGTGTTTAAGTTTTGCAACACAAAATAAAAATGCAAAAGTAGAATCTTGACAATTAATTAACAACGATTGCGGTGTTAACGACCAATCAAACGAGTGTTAAAGTGCAATGATCGCATGGAATCAAAATTTTATTAAATTGATCAATAAACTTATAATTAAGTTCTAAAAATATTAAAATAGTATATTGTCTTCAAGAATATATAAGTGAACAGAATTTCATAACTGTAGCACATCAGTAAGCAAGTGAAAAATCAATTCGACAATTCCATCTCTGCAATCATGAAGAAAGTTAAGTTGAAAAAAAGTGTCTAACAATGGAGAAAATCAAAGTGGACGGAATTAAAATTCTTTACAGCTTAGCAGGAAATAAAATTTATCACTTAAATATAAAGAAATATATGTTACATGCAAAATAAGGTTGGATGGTAGAGTCATTTCAAAGACTGCGATTGTTAAAACTCAAAAATCCTTTATTGAAGTTTTGACATATTTTAAGTTGATGAATGATTATATTGAAATCCTCAGATGATATTTTAGATGCGTCCTAGTCATTAATAATCGGAATTATTGCGCGAAGGTGGCGCGTGTTATCTGCAGCAGTCATAGTATAAAAGAGAGCTTGAGGAACATGCTCACAGCTTTTATACAATTCGGAACGCAGAATCCCCTCATTTTCAAAGAGCGAAACTAAAGCAAATGCTAGTTCAGCAGCTTTAGCGAGGGCTTGGGAATAGTAAAGGTTCGCGCGACTCATAAATTAAAATAGAAGTGCCTTTACTTCGAGATTAAGCGGAGTGAAAATCAACTATCAGATGCATTTACGTACACATGCAAACATAAAAACTTAAATTAGCTGGAGCAGACTTCAAAAAATCCTGTGCTAAAATGAATTTGATGGATAGGTACTTAGATCATGAAATTAATTACTCTACCGTGAACAACAGTCTAAAATTTTTGACACGTGTGTCATGATATTGTTACGAAATTTCTAGAAAATTTTTGAACTGTAGTCGTATATTGACTAGGAGCGGGAACTTTCTAGAGATTATTAATACATACTATTCACTCCTGAGATTCGAACCATCTACCTAATTAGATCAGAGGTTCCCAACCTGTGGTACGCGTAGCCCTGGGGGTACGCGAAATCAAAGTTCTTAATGGCTGAAACGCTAAAACACAAGGGATTAAAAACGTTAGAGAATTTTGTTTCTCCAAGTGAATACTTGCTATTTAATAACTATTCCACTTGAATAGATTATTATGAATTGTAATTTTTAGCTATCCTAACAAGTTAAGATGAAATAATTACAATACTGCTTTCATATGCTTTGGCACTGAACTAACACTATTGTAAAAATAGAATAAAATGTAAAATAAAAAATAAACGCTGCAAATGTTATTAATTCGAGTCATTCCACTCTCATAAGTTAAACTTCACGTTATTGATAAAAACTTCTTGGCAAAGAGGGGTGGTTGAAGGGAGGGTGAATATGATAATAGGGGGTGCGCCAAAACAAAAATAATTTTAAAGGGTACGCGAAGGGAAAAAGTTTGGGAATGCCTGAATTAGGTGACCCCTTCGCTGCCATCTCTTAACTGCAGTAGCGAAGGGGTCATCAAATTAGATAATAGGTTCTGGACACGCCAGTGCGTTGGTGGCAGTGATTGTGTTAAGTGGCTTCACTTCCCGTTGGAAAAGGTATAAAAAGCAAGTTCTGAAACCAAGTGTAGATCAGTTGGAGTCTGGTCAGCAGTGAAGCTGGTCAACTGAGACATTGAGCGCCATTGAAAGTGCTGTGGTTAAGATTTATTATTGATCTGAGTTGTTAATTTATACAATTGCTGTTTAGTTTTGTTACCTGTGCTTAGTGCCGTGCTGAAATCTTCGTGGAATAAAGAGTCATTTATTTTTTTATTATCCTGCTTGTTAGTCTGCATTCACGAACACCCACCAGATGATTTTTAGAATGAGTCATTTATTTTTTCATTATCCTTCTTGTTAATCTGCATTCACGAACACCCACCAGACGATTTTTGGAATGAGTCATTTATTTTTTGTTATCCTGCTTGTTAATCTGCATTCACGAACACCCACCAGACGATTTTTGGAACGTGTTAATCTTAAAATTGTTAATCTATGGACAGGTGCCAAAGGTTAAAATTAGATCCATATAACAATTATTAAACCAATAATGGGTGCTGAAATATGAAACACAAACTATAAATAATTTGCTGTACCTAAGAATACACCTACCTTTACTGTTTATTGGCCGGAGATGCAGGCATAGCTGAAAACACTTTTGTACATTACGTTGAACACAATAATTTAAATATTAAAGAAAAACAAAGTTTTTAAATTCAAATATCTTTTATTAACAATTTTATGAATATTAAACTGCCAACACTTTTAAGATAAGAATATTAAAATAACAAACTTTGCTGTTGATGCGCACAACATAATATAATTTATGAAATCACACAATGATAAAACAGATTGTATAAAATATAGCATACATAATGAAAAACAGATATCTATTCTTTTCCAAATTAGTAAATGCAAAAAACGAATACCTTCCATAACGGCCATTATGAAATTCAAAATATATTGATCAAGAGATAAGACAGTTTTGCAATGAAGTGTCCTTGTATGAACTGAACTGATTTTATTCATTATATTCAATGTTCACATGTGATATTCTGTGTCATGAAAAGGGATATTAAATCAATATAACACACTTGAAGATTTTTTAAAAATTTTTCACTTGGAGCTGATGTTGGCATAGAAAACCAAGTTTTCTATGATTAGCATTTGCCACGACAGATTTTCTTGCATATAAAATTGGAGAACGAATTTCAGAAGTAGCATCTCTTCTTCTCAAATTACAAAAATGGTAAAATGCAAAATCGCAAACAGCAAGCTTCGAGATGATCCACAGGTGATTTAATAAAAATCAATCAGGAACAGTGATGTGAAATATTGTCATTACATCCCTACTCCATCATATCACACCACTTTCCATTTTTGGAAGCCATCACTGCTGTTCACTATATGAAATGCACATTATACCACAGTTATTTTGCAAACTTTTAGAAGAGTAGACATGCGTATAATAAAAACCGCCATTACCAACGTAAGAAATCAGCTTCAGTTCAGCACGAACTCAATTCGCCCTAGACAAAGGGAAGTCGGATCTCACAGCATGAGCCGCCTGTTGATTCCTTTTTAATCCAATGTTGTAGATCTTTAGTAGATTTTTTTACAAAGCAGATTTATTCTACTGTATGCACGCTGAGAGGCCGAGAACCGAAAGGAAAAAATCCCAACGGTCTCGAGAACCTCCAGACGTGCATCGGTTACTTTCAGTGTAATACAGCAATCTCACTCAGACAAAGGAATACTTCCAGAGACGCAACGCTTAAATCCTTTTACACAAAAATTCATCCGCGGAACAAGATGGCGAGTAAATAGTCCCGTTGAATAAATTTGATTTATAATTTAATTAACTTGAGATATTAAATGAAAAGACATCAAAAGATAAGACAATTAATATTTAAGTTGATTACTAAGTAAATAATTAAGAAAAATTTAGATATTTAATAAAACTGTTAGAAATTACCGTTTAAATTTCAAAAGTTACCAGAGATGCCACACGATACGAAAGAAACTTTGGTGGCGAAGATTTAAATATTTAAAAATACTGATAAAATCGACAAATGATGTAGATGCGTTTTTTGCAATCTAACAGAATGAGTCATTTATTTTTTGTTATCCTGCTTGTTAATCTGCATTCACGAACACCCACCAGACGATTTTTGGAATGAATCATTTATTTTTTTATTATCCTGCTTGTTAATCTGCAGTCACGAACACCCATTAGACGATTTTTGGAATGAGTTATTTATTTTTTATTATCCTGCTTGTTAATCTGCATTCACGAACACCCACCAGATGACTTTGGAACAATATGAAATCTCCAATCAATTGGAGACCATGTGACATTGAATTGAAACTAGTCTCAATGAAAGTTGTCTTTCTTCTCTCAATATCCAAGCCCCCATCAAGCAGCTTTCCTTTTTCTAATATTTCCAGATTAAAAAACAGATTTATTGAGTGAACACAGTTGCGGCAGATTTTTAGATACAAAGCTTTCTTGTTATGGCTCTGATATTAATATAGTGCGTTGCAGTGCTCGGCGAATTCGATTGAAAACGCGATTTGCGAAAGCAATGACTGCATCGACTTAAGCTTGAAAGGAATTTGTATATGATTTCACTTCATATTTTATTATAATAATATAATTAATATAAAGTAAACATCAAATTAAGTCATTAAAAAATTAAAGATGGCCTTCAACCACCGAGCGTCCACTCTGCAGAAGGTCTGATACGTCGTTAGTTTACTGATGGTACATATCCTTAATTTTGGCCACGCACTTTTAAAGACGTCACCAACCTTCTCTCCAAAACAACATCATGTTGACACAAGAGTTGCGTTATTAGAGAGAATAGTATTGCGACATTCTTAGAACAGATTCGCATCAAAGACAGAGTTCTAGAACCTTTTGCTTTCGTTATCTGATCATGTTGGCTTTTGAGTAGAATAAGGAAAATCTTTAGAATACATAATAGCATCGATGTAAGCTCTTAACATTTTTCTTGTCTGCAAAAAAGAAGAAGAAGAAGAAAAAAAAAGATCACTCTTTTGGTGATACAAGATGCTTCTCACCACTTCAGATCTTCTAACATCAAAATTTCTTGTCAAATGTTGGAAAATAATTTACAACGGCGGTTAAAAGGAATTTCTGTATAGCTGCACTGAGAAAAAAATTCTGGCAGAAAAACCATATTTGTATGGTAATGGCATTTCTGGTAATAAAACCAGAATTCTGGTGATAATTAACAAAATTTACGGTATTTAAATCATTTATTTAATAATTTTACTGTTCGTTCTGGTAACGGTTTACGAGAATTTCTGGTTTTCGAAATTATGGCTCTTTTTACCAACATGTTTAGTAAAATTACAACGCTGAAAAGTTAATTTATCAGCAAAAACGGTTTTCATACCATATACTTCGTTTTTTTACGAGAATCACGATAAAATTACCAGATTATTCCTCAGAAAGTATCGTTCATTTTACCATATGTCTGGTAATTTGACCATGTTCAAACCTCTGGCACCTACCAAATACAATGGTATTAGTGAATTCATTTTTTTTTATCATGCCAGATGTTAAATCTCACCTCTTCATATAAACTTCATTTCCAAACTGAAACTTTCATCACTAAGTGAAACTGAACCCACTAAACAGATACATAAAACAGACGCCACTATGGATTGATCCATCCGGGTATAGAATCGTTTCACACTTCAAACCTTCATTAATGTCCTTATTTTGAGTGATTTATTGGTATACTTGAGGAAGAACTTTAACTACTTCCATCCAACAAAGTGCCGCCGCATCTTTCTGTGTTCGCTCGGCCATGTTTATGACGGGACATTCTCGCATTGGCGGTATTTGGATTAAAAAGCTAAAGGAGTGGGGATTTGAAGAACTGGTACAGGAGTTTACTGGTAAGTACTAAATTTTATTTTGAATTCATTTTTCGGTAATGTTGAATTAAGTATATATCTATTTAAATTATTTGTGAGTATGTATTTAAATAAAATTTCTCATTTATTGAAAGTTAAAAATTTGTCAGCTGAGTAAATTGAATGTCGAAGAAAAAAAAAATAAATATATGCATATATATGTTCACAAGAATACTTTATTTGTAGTTTCTTTTCATGTCACTCATATTAAACTTTTTTTTTGTTTATGCCGAGTCGGTGGCCTTCGACCCCCATTACATTTGAATTTATAAATTAAACGTAAAAATCTTTAAATAATTAGCAAATTTCTTAGCTCATTTTCATAGCTGTTTTACGATGCTCTCATAGCTGTTTTTACGATGTGAAAAAAATGAAAATATTTTGTTCACTTCCTTAATGCATTTAATGTATTCTTCATCGATGTTCTACCAATAATTTAATATTTAATTGCCGTTTATTTTTAAATACCTTTTCCTCATAAGTCAATTAAGTTTAAGTTCGTTTTGCTACCATTTCCTGAAATAAAATGTCGAAATTTTACTTTTTTTAAAAATTAAGATTATGAATACTAGGTTATTAAACAATTATTACAAACGTATGAAGATATGTTTAATTTTATTTTCATGTGTATGGTGAAAAGGAATGCGTCAAAATTATTCAATTTGCAATAGTTTTTTTGTTACATCAGATAATGGTAAAAGCAAAAATTAAATAATTTGATATTTTATGTATCATCATTTTTAAAAGACAGACTTTTATTCACTATGAGCTTTGTATTCTAAAATATATTTACATTGCTGCAATGTTTTTTCCTTTTATCTCCATACTCATTACCGAAAACTTCTATTAATGGTTGTCAGTTTTAATATAGGGAATATTTTATCAGCTTGTATTTTGATTTATTAGTATTTTAATAGTAGTGTAGATGCTCCAGTTTTGGCCACTGCATCAGTTTTGGCCACATTGGATATGTTTTTCCAATAATTAAACCAGTAATTTCAAATCAACTAATAAGAAGCATTCAAATACTTTAAACAATCCTTATTTTACTATTTTCAATCTGATTGGTTCATTTTTCTCAAACATGTGATTTGTAAAAAAATTAAATGCATGAGCATTTATTGTAAACTCGCAACTGTTAAGGTTTTTGTTAAGGAACAAGTATTTGCAGTTTTTCATCATCAAGCTCTCAGAATTAAATGATTAATCTAAAACTTATTACCCTTAGGGTTATTGAGGTAAGCTTTCTTTTTATTCTGATTTCATATCAAAATTAATTATTTTTAAGATTAAATGGGCGGTGGCCAAAACTGGTACTTGAAATTTACTATATGTGCCAGTTTTGGCCACACATAAATTAGCCACATGTTTTAAACCATTACATAAATTTAAAAATTCCTGGATGAAATAAAATCAACTAATTTAGTTTTGTTTCTAAAATAAAAGTAACTGATTTAGTTTTGTTTGTTTTCATTTTACATAGTAATGGCTCCAATTAAAAATAAGAAGGCAGGTAGCATTTCCATAAAAAAATTTTGCTACTCACTATCTAAAGTTGGTAAAGGCCATTCAAAATGGAATGTCAAAAACATCTCCATTTTGAATGTTTACCTCACATTTATGTTAGAAAATTTCAACTTGAGGAACCTGACTCGAATGATGAGGAATATTTTTTTTTGTATGCATGGATTGCTCTAATTTTAAAAATGATTGATGAATTTGATTAATGTTGTAATTAAAAATTATAAAAATACATATTTGTGGATATTGTTAGTGAGTATAATAATGCAAATTCTTGATTTGTAAGATTTTTAAAAAAATTTATGCTTTTGCAATGTTAAGTTTATTCCTCTCCCCATTTTTTTTTTCATATTTTATCAAAAAAAATTATACAAGCATATATAATTTGTATTTTATCAACCAAATTAAATTATAGTTTGTATTTTACAACCAAATTAAATTATTCTTTTCTGCATTTTTGTTTATTTTTTTTAAACTGAAATCTGCAGCTAAAATCAGTTTAGGTAAATTTTTTTACATATCTTTATAAATTCCTCAAAAAAATCACATTTAAAATAACAGAAAATAATGTACTAAACTATATATTGCATAAAAATGATTTATTTTTACTTAAAATTCATTAAAATATCTGTTAAAAATATAATATTAGTGTGGCCAAAACTGGTGCATAGAGGTGGCCAAAACCAATTCAGTGCAAATTGGGTAATTTATTTAAAAAATTAATAACTCAAAATCTGAAATATTCTTCAGAAAAATGTCATAACTAGCAGAAAGCCAATAAAATTTGCTAAAGAATAGTATATATAGTAGTAGTAAAGAATAGTATGATTTAAACAGTCATCCACTGTGAAATTTCCATTTCAAATTTTCTCTTAAGGTTGCCAAAACTGGATCATCTACCCTATAATTATTAACATTAGGATAGTGTTTGATACCTTATTGGACTTTTAAACTTTGAATTAGATTTTAATCTAATCTAAATGTGAGTTTGTTTTTCCTTTTTTTCTGATATTTTGATGTCACAAGTTTATTAATTTGCTTAATGTATAACTCGCAATACTTTAGTACCCAATTGTAGTAACTCAAAATAATTTAGTGGCTAATTGTTGTGTAGAAAGAAATTTGTAAAAATACTAAAAATGTATTCTAGAATTTTTTGATTGATTGCAATTGTATTGAAAAATAAGTTATTTTTACAAATTTGTTGATAGAAAATGCCGGTACTCAAGCATTCAAAGACAAAAAATCAAACAACAATTATTTAATAGGACTATGTAAAATATATTATGATTGTTTTCAGGAATATAGTTTGTACTTTATAGAATGTGTAATCTTGTCTTTTAGTTTAGTTTTTGCAAAGTTAAAATAGTATCAAATTTTAAACAAATGTTTTCATGTAAATTAGATTAAGCATTAAATGAACACCTTTATTCACACTCTTACTGTAAACCTTAAGAAGGAGATTAATGGTGAGTTTTCTAAAAATGCACATTTTTGGTCATTTGTTTTGATATTCTGATGCAGAAAAGAATAGATTTTTGTCAATGTAGTCGAAAACGGCAAAAGTATTAAGTGTAATACGAATTAACAAGCTAGTATGTTAAATATTTTAGCTGCTTTTTTATGTTAACACATGTATTTTCACAATTCTTTCTTCAACTTTGTTGTTTTCTGTATTCTATTTGTAAACTTCTTGCATAAATATAATATGAAAATTATCAAAATCAAGTTATCATAAGAACAAATTGAAAGAATGTTCCTATTACGTTTTGTTTCCTTCATAACTTGAACATCTTTCTATTATTTATACTGTGCTTCTTAAAACTGTTATATCTAAAATTATATATTTTTTATGAAGAATATGGATGGGTGGAATATGTATAATTCTTTTTTGTGTTTAGATTTTTTTTTACTTTCATATCTATGCATTTATTTATAGTTTTTCAAAGAATTAAAAAAAGTAAATTGTAAGCAACTTATAATCGACATATAATCTGCATAGCTCCTAAACTTGAACTGTGTCATTTAAAGAGTCTCTACTTTATTTCCTATTCATGTCTTCTGTATTTTCTGAGATCTTATTTTTGGAGAAATTACTATTCTCTTTCTTTACTGGACAACTCTAAAGCAACAATGTAGTAACTAAAATTAAATTTACGCAAGTTATGAAAATATTGAAATAAATAAGATGTATAAGGTTCAATATAATTTTTGAACATATCGAATAGCTATTCTAAATATATGCTGCTAAATTATATTAAATACATAATTGAAACATTTTTAATTTGATCAATTATTATATTTATTAATTTACAAAATAAATATATAAATCTGAATGATTTTCATTTTTATTTAATTATTTATTAAGAAAGTTAACCTATGTTAAGATGCAATAGTTTTGAGTAATTGGGTAGTTTTCCACTCCAGGTTTTTAAGTACATTGTAGAGTTAAATTTCATTGCTCACACAAACATAAGGGATTTTAGAGAAAGAAACTGAGATTTTAGAAGGGAACATTACCTAAAACTCTAAATACATTTATTTATGTTTAAGTACTTTTGAAATTGGATTCACTTCTTTTGGAACAACGAGGTCACTTCACTTGATTTGTGATGTAAATATAAAAATTCTGGTATGATATACGAAATTTTTCTGTAATTCTATTTTTCGAATATAAATTATTTTTCAACAAAAAAAAATCAATTTTCTTTGAAAGAAAAAACTGTCGCTTTTTTTTAAATATATTTAGTTTTACATATTCTTAAAACGTTCACGGGTAGCGTAGCTTAATATAATATTCAGAGAAGATTCCAAAAGTGGAGCCACTAAAACACAAAGGTCTAGGAAAGACACATGTATTCAAGGTGTCAGTTTATAAGATTGAGACAATATAATTTTTTTTTTATTTCTATGGGAACAAAATTTTCTTCCCCTGCAAATTACCTTGAAAAATCTTATGTGCCAAAACCGCTAGCACGTTTTCACAAACCATGATCAAGACTTATAAAAATGGTGTTATTATCCAATAAGAAAATTTTGTCAAACAAAATAAGCAGAATAAATGTAATGCTTTGTTGAGAAGTTTTAATAACAGTGACTTTGAAAATGTTCTCATTTTGAGGCTACTAAGCATCTCTGTATTAATATGCACATATCGTTTATCATATGGATTTAGTCTACCTATTCATAACAAAAGAATTGTAATTAAATGGTTAGTTTTTGAGAAAAAACAAATATTTTGAAAATTGTTGAACACGAGTTGAACTTATTTCGTTTATTACAGTTAATGGAAATTTTGTATTTATACAAATAGCACAATTTTAAAAACTCTGATCATGCTCGTTC